>BMAW01048280.1:0-13836 GCA_019974015.1 Nephila pilipes
ATCTTCCCTTCTCCGGTACTTTCAATGTCTTTAACTAAATCAGCTCGCACCACAGAGATTTGTGCTTCGGAATCTACCGTTCCATCCAAGACGACATCTAAACACTTCACTTTTATAACCTTCAATTTATCAATATTCTCTGCCAGAAATTTACACGTTTATTCAGGAACATCTATTTTCGCTGTTACGATATTCTTAGTGGTATCTTTAGCTTGCACTGCATTACTTTGGGCTTTGACTGGTGAGGAAAACTTGTTATTTTGCGAGTTTTGCTTATTTAAATGTTTATCTCGGCATGCTCTTGAGAAATGACCTTCTTTGCCACAAGTGTAACATGTAGGTGTGATCTGGGTTTGATTATAATGCGCTTGATAACTGTTGTCATTGAAATGCATATCGTATTTGCAATTGGCCATCCCCTTTTTATTTCTTACGTCTCTCCCTTCCAACTGATGTAGAGAGCTCCGGGTATTCAAAGGAAGGGTCTTACAATAAGATTTCTCTTTATTAATAAATGGCACTGCAGGCCGTTTGGTTTTTCCATGGACATCCTCATATTCATCAAGTTTTTCAACCAGCACCTTTGGAGTTTTTATTTTTGTCCATTCATCAATAAAGTGTTAGCGAATCTCGGTTGGCACCTTCTTCTTCATTTGGTCTGCTATGAGTAGATCTTTAAGGTCGTCGAAGGTTTGAATATCTAGGCCCTTAAGCCATTCTTCACAAAAATTTCTTATCTCAAAATAATAATCTCTCCACGTACCATCGGGATTCTTATGGTGTTTCACGAACAGCTGGCTGAATTTCTCGGGACTCAACTTGAATCGTTGAAATAATAGCCCCTTTACAAATTCGTAATCAGCGGCATCCTTTTCTGGTTCACGAGCAATAAGACCTACAATATCCGAAGGTAGAATACTTATCAGATGTGTCACCCAATACACCTTTGGCAAATTCAAAAATTTTTGCTTGACGTTCAAATGATACCAGGAATAAACTAATATCGTCAGATTTTGAGTCAAACATCGGAATCAGTTTATGTAAATCAATCTTGAATGGTCCTGTTTCTTTCGCTTCGTTTTCACTTCCTCCTCCTTTCAACTCGATTCGTTTCTTCTGGAGTTCGAAATCCATTTCGTCCTTCCGCTTCCTTTCCTCCATTTCCATCACTTCTTTTCTTTTTCTCTCAGCCATATCTTCCCTTCTCTTGCGTTCCTCTATAATAGTGTTTAATTGTTCTTTACAAAACTCCTCGTCGATGTTTTTACTATTCAAGATAGCCTCTCTTAATTCAAACACTTTTAAACTAAGGACATCTTCAACCCCCATTTCCGTAGCCATAATCTGCAAGTCTGCTTTTAATCCCTTTCCTAAAAATGCCATCTAGCACCTTATTATAATTATCCTAAATCAATCTAATAACACTCTAATTCAAAAAGTAAAAATATGCTTAATTTATCAAGGTTGGTTTTATATCTAAGAAAAAGCAATTGTTTCGTACTTCTTTACCATAAAATTTACAAATTTATACCTTGGATGCTAACTTTGCATATGACATAGAACAAAATGTAAAATTCAACCAAATATATTATTACTACAATAATAATAAAGTATTGTGCCACATAAAATAATATCTTAATTTCTTAGAATTTGTACTCCTAAAGATTTTTATAAAAAAATCACAACAATAAAAAAAAAATATCTTCATTCATATCACATTCACAATATATATCAAATAAAAAAATACCATCAATCTTTGAACAGAAAATAATAAAAAAAAATCATCACTATGATTTAAAACACATTTAAATATCTGACTCATCAAGTATACTCAAAATAAAAGTTCTACTTAGCAGATACAATAATCCTTAATAGTATTCAAAAAGGAAAAAAAAAAAACAGTTATACTTATTCCATCAATAAAATACTCGCATGAAATCGAACATTCAGCATACAACCTTGAACTGTCTCTGTTCTCCTATTTTATTTACTTTTGCGTACTTAGCAGTGGTTGAAATGATAATGAGTCATATCTAAAAGTAATACAAGCACAGAAAAGAAATGGATCTCTCTCTCTCTCTCTTTCTTTTTTTTTTTTTCAAATGCATGTTTCACACCAAAAAATTTATACACTTTAAATTTAAAATTCTGCTTAATTCGGAAAATAGATAACGACATTTAATTTAATTCAGTAAAGTATTTTAATACCATTAATAATCCATCAATTCGACGCATGAATTATAAACACTCTTGCTTTCTTTTCCAGTTAATGCTACCTTAACTCAACAAAATTTTATACTTTCGCAACGATTATATGAACTGATGTTCAATTAAAAATACAGTTATATTCTAACATTTCATAAAGTTTCAGATTAAACACAAACAATACATGAACTGATGTTCAATAAAAATAGAATAAATATATATACCAATATTTCAAAACGTTTCTGATGAAACCAAAACAAAAAAAAAATGATCTGATGTTCATTTGAATCAAGGTATTTTAATATTTCACAATAGTTTCGGATGAAACATAAATAAAAATATCTGAACTGATGTTCATTTGATCAAAGTATTTTAATATTTCACAAGGTTTCTGATGAAACACAAATAAAAAATATCTTTTCAATCTCTTGGAACAGATGATATAATTAGAACAGGACGTTCTCAATTTAAATCATTAAAGAAAAAATGTTTTCTATTGCAGAAAACCAAAATATTTCTCACACTAAGAATTCGGATGAATCAGCATAAATAAGTTAGACTGTAACTTATTTTTACTACAATAACATATCATCTATTCCAAAACAAAACTACAGCTATTAAAAATGCACTCTCTTTACATTATAATACAACCAATAATAATTTTAATTTATGAGCGTGGACTCCCTCTTACCTGGATTTGACGAAATCTTCATCCTGTAAAAATGGGTTCCTCTGTTGGTAAAAATGGGGACTGGTTAAAATGGTTAATAATAAAGACGTCGCTACCGGCAATACGATCTTGATGGCATATCATTGTAATATATATCTGGGTAATATTTGAGGAAAATTTTTAAGAGCAAAATCACTTAATAATAGACCATTAACAGAGTTTTTCAAGATAATGAGCACTGAAATTGCAGTTGTTATTTATTAAACAGAAGTAATATGATTCAGTAAGGGGAAATGCTCAAAAGATTTTACGATTTGAGAACTGAAATAAAAATATTTATGGAAACAAAATTGAAACCTGTACCTGAATTTGAGGATGAAGTTTGGATCTTAGATTTAGTTTTTTTAGTAAACTTAACAGAACATTTGAATGATTTAAATTTGAGACTTCAAGGAAAAAATCAATTTATTAATAATATGTTCCAAACAATTACAGCGTTTGAAAGAAAATTGAAATTTTGAATTAATCAAATAAAAGTAAAAGATTTGACACATTTCAATACTTTGGCTGCACATAAACCTGTGAATTGCACAAAATATGCTGCATTAATTTTTGATTTAATTTGAGAGTTTGAAAGTAGATTTCAAAATTTTTGAAAAAATAAAAAATATTTCAACATTATCTACCTTATATTCTCTATAAATAAATAAATTGTCTTCAAATCTTACAATAGAGTGCATTTATCTACAAAGTGACATTCAACCGAAAAAAATTTTTAAACGTTTCTTTACAGGAGTTTTATAAAGATTTCTTACCAAGCGATAAATATCCTATTTTTCACAATCATGCTTTCTTAATGTCTTTAGCTTTTGGCAGTACATATATTTGTGAACAATTGTTTTCAAGAATGAAACTTACAAAAAACAAAAATAGGAAAAAGATGACTGACAAACATTTTGAAAATGAAGAAGGAATTGCTACTTCGTCTATAGAACCTGATATCGATTTGCTTGTTCAACAAAAAGCAAATTCATCCATCTCATTAATTCGAATTTTTTGCATCTTTATGAAATCCAAACTAAATGAAACGAAACTTTTACAAATTTAAAATAAATACGTACGCATACATAAATAATTCTAATTAAAAAAGTTATCATAAAAATAAGTTAATTTATTTTAATAAAACTACATAGAGTTAATTGTTATTTCAATTTGTTGAAAAAATATTGTATTTGCGGCTGAGAAAATTTTATTTCTTTGCAATGTGCGCTGGAATTTTTTTTTTTTTTTTTAAATATGGCCCTCAAACGGTCATAGTTTAGACACGCATAATCTATACCATAAGCATTGAAGTATTTCCATCGGCTGATTAGTGAATAACACAGAAAGTGCTATTAGCTGTCCTTTGGTGTGTAAATGAATTAAAAATAGTGAGTGTGTGGTATGTTGGGAGAAAGTTGTTAAAGAATGTTGGATATTTTTTTTTAAATAAGTATATATACTAAAAAAATTTCAATAACTAAATTAGTGGTGTATCATTCACTCATCAATTAGAGCTTGTATGATTGCAGTTTTGTTTGAAGCGTTGCTTTTATCTGCTTGAATTTTTGGCAAATTAATTAAAAGTCCAGGAAAAAGAGCGAAAATTTCTGCAAAACATTTAAGTTGGTCTATTGCTTGTATTATATTGTTAACTGGATTATGGTTTTTACTTTGATTACTATGATGATGAGTATTTTTATGTGTTTTTGGGCTTTCTTTAGTAGGCAGCGCTATCTGTGGGGAAGAAGCTACTGCTTGTGCGAAAGTGAAATCTCTGATGGTTTTATTTTGTGCAGAATTGTTTTTATTATGTGAACCTTTAGAGGGTTTATGGTAGAGTTTGCATCATTTGTATGAAGAGGAATGATTTCTTCGAATTTATTTTTTATATGGCATTCGAGGGTGGGGTGGGCACCAGAGCATTTTATGCATCGGGGAATCATTTGACAGTTTTGTGCTCTGTGGTTTAATTTACTGCAGTTGTAACATTATGTAGTTGTGTTATTTTTATAATTATCTATTGTAATTGACATATAACAGATTTTATTTAAATCAAAATTTTTTTGATTAGTTTCCCTCCTAGGAAAGGTGACCATAAAGATTGGTAGCGAAGCTCAGTTCGCCGGTTTGTTTGTTTCGCAAAACAACGGAATTAGAATTTAAACAAAATTCTGAACAAACTCAAAATTCACTATACCCAGGGAGAGTCCGTCAGAGTTATGTCTGCTTTTAGTTCGAAGGTATAGTGAAATGAGTTATGGCATTCAAAACGTATCAAACTTCACTTTAAGGTGAAAATGCTTGTAGCAATCCAAAATCGGCCCACTTTACTGCTGCTATGCTAGAAAACCTTCAACTGCCGTAAACGGTAACGGTAACGGCTAAAGTTACGAGGTACCTATTTAAAATATTAAACTTACCCTCTCATCATAATTTATAAATTTAATGAGCATAATTAGTTAAAGATTTATCGTAATTTAAGTTGCTATCATAATTAGGATCAAGGAAACAAGCACCTGTGTGTTCGACAGAGTGAGGCGACTGCCGAAACTATTTGGAAATTAAAATTACGAGAGCGCGCACTGCTATTGCATGACGTAGCAAGGGAAGCTAAGAAACATAGATAGCGGTGGGCGGGGTCTTGTTTAGGGACGGGACTTCAGTTCGAAGACGAAAAACGGCTTCGAGAAAGCTGTCGTCCGCGGGATGTTGAGAAGTTATAACAAGGCGAAAAATAAGTTAAAATTAAATTGAGATAAAAAGAAATGCCGTACAGAAACCAACTTAGAGAAAAATGTAGTTAAAAAATTTAAAACGCGAGGAGATGAGTTTGAAAAACAAGAATTAAGCTGAATTTAGCGCTAAAAGCGACATCTGGTGACGAAAAATGTTAAGAATCTTAGGAAGATGTAGTTAAAAATTTAAATAGTATCTAATTTTCTAGAATTAAAGATTTTAAAATTTTGAGAGTTCTCGATAGTGTTACGCGAGGTCCATTTTGACCATGGGGCAGTGCCACTTATCGATGGGAAGTCCTGAATTTTGAAAATAATCAGGATATCATTGATGCATTACTTCAGTGCGCTCTCAGCCTTTTTAGGGCTGGGAAATGGACATATGAATGTCCGAGCGCGGCTCTCGGTCTTTTTTGCGAAGATGCGATTGACGCATCATACGCGGGGAGTTGCTGAAGCAGTGCATTAGGTATTTGAGGGATCCTGATGAAGAAATTTAATGATTGTTTTTTAATGAACTCTAGAATTGGTTCAATTTTCAGATCTTTATGCAGGACTTCATTCCGGACAAACCAGGGTGCATTTATAATTTTCCTAAGGTGTGTGTTTTGAAAGACGTGCAGTCGTTTCAAATGGGTGGTTGCAGCGGACGCCCAGATAGGCGATGCATACAACATGATCGGTCTTAAGATCGACTTGTAGAGCAAGAAAACTCTTATGTTTCCTTACTCGAGTGCGGTACTGACAGCGCCGCGTAGTGAAAGCTTCTCAATCATTGCTCGGAGGGGATGGAACATACAAAAATTCATATTTAAAATGCCTTTGTAATAAAATCCGCTTACATTTAAATCAACTCATACCGTAGTTGACTTGTTTTAATCTTATGTTCACTTGGGCTATCATTTATAAAACTCACAGAAATGTTTTTTGTACTATCGATAGCAAGCATAATTCTTGTACACAAGTTGTAAGAAAACAAAAGAACATTATTATCAATTTTTTACTGAGAATATTTCCTTATCAAGTCCCAGAAAACATACAGAAACTTGGGGAACATAAGCCAACGTAACTGGTATAATATTAAAAACTCAGAGTTACATTCACTTCAAGAATTAAAGAGATTTTCCGCATGGTTAAAATCTCTAGATTTTATGAAAATTTACTTTTGATACAATTTAAACCTTGGTCCTGACTCTTCACCTTCGCATGAGAATGTTTCTTGATGTGTAAGAGCAATGTGAATAATTTTCTTGTTCACCATAACTTTAACTTTTAGAGCTGCAATGGAATTTTAACTACTGGTTTTCGGTGATCGAACGAGATCCTCAAGTAACACTTCAATTTCATCGCAGAAATTAGATAGAAGTCAAAATCCACATTCAAAGCATCTTGCAGTGTGATGGTTCGGAAATAACTGTAGCAATAATAAACATGTTAAACTATTCCCTCGTGTGCGCGTAAAACAGTTCATTGAGCTATAATATCCGGATTGTACTGCATCAATTTAACATAGATATATTCGTACACGTGATTAATTTTCACAAAAAAAATAATGAAACCTAGACGATATCAGTAAATGTTCCGTTGTCAACCCACTCAACAATTTTCTTTCGAATATTCACGGCTGCTCTAACTGAGTGCCGTTTCAAGTTTAACATGACCCTGCAAATTACATGAATACATTCTTAGCGAGTATCAGCATTCATTGGAGGAGAACGCTTTTTCTCAGTGTGTAGTGAGAGTGTGTGAAGTTGTAAAAATGAATAGGGTTTTCAGTTTGAAACTTTTATGATGTGTACGATGAGTGGCGTGCAATTTGGCGGTTGCGTCGGGAGTAGGAGCAGGGGGAGTAGGTCTCCGTTTGGTAGGCATTTGGCCTGGAGAGAAAAATGAATTTCTTCCCAGAGATTCGTGCGGTGTGAGGGGACGAGAGCGGGAGTGCAGGCTCTCGTCCAATCGTATCAAGTTTAACATGACCCTGCAAATAGTGTTCGTTAGACGTAGACGTTGACTTCTGCGGGCGCCTAGAGCGCGAAGCACACCTCTAGCCCGAATACTTTAAAATAAATGTTCCTTTGAGTGAAAATGGGAATTATATTCTTCTATGTTGTTTCCTGGGTGCTGATAAGAATTTTGAGTAATATTGGGCGAGTAGAACTGTTGTTAACTTGAAAAAAGTCTCGGAGACACTAGCGATTCCTGGTGGCTATAAGAGACATTAAAAAATGCTGGATGCTGTTGTTTGAAAAGTGTTCTTGAGAAGGAAAATGAGGTGGTGCATTCCTATTGGTCGAGAGAGGATGTATACTTATACTGCTGCTATTGGCTGCCTTTGTTGTTGTCAAGTCTTGCATATATTTTTATTTATATTCAAAAGTTAATATTAAATTTAATTAAAGGTTAAATCTCGATTATGGGGGGTTATGAGAATCAGAGAGGATTTGTCTGGGTCTTTTTATAGATGGAGTAATAACATAATTTTCAAGATTTTTAATATTAATATTATCTATTTTTTGTAGGGAATCAAAAAAGGCTTTAGTTATTGTTTGTACATGTTTTTAAGGGTTTTAATTTGTAAAGCTTTTTTTATTCCTGAGTTTTTCATGAACATGGAAGCTTTAGCAATCATCCTAACAATTGAGTTTTGGGAATTTTCCAAAAGTTTTAAATTTGATTTGGCGCAATATGCCCAGATAGGACATGCATATGTGAGTACTGGGCGCATGATAGCAGTGTAAATTAGTAGTTTATTATTGCTATTCATTTTAGATTTTCTATGAATTAAAGGATAAACCTTGTGTGATAAACGTCTGAATTTTTCCGTGTGTTAATAATATGTTTTCACCAGGTTAGATGCTTATCGAATGTGAGACCTAAATATTTGGCGGAAGTATCCCAAGGAACGTTTTTGTTATAAAAGGTAGGAGGGGGTGGATTTTGTTTTTTCTTAATGAATAGGAAAAGTAATGCGTTAGATTTTTCAACATTCATTTTTATTTTCCATTTATTGTAATAGTTTTTTAGAATATAGAGATGTTTGTTTAGAGCAAAAGTTACTGATTTAGGATTTCTGAATTTGGCGACAATTGCCGTATCATCTGCATATATGTTCAGGCTGGAGAGGCTGTAATTTGGGATATCGTTAACGAAGAAATTAAATAAAAAAGGGCCAATTAGGCTTCCTTGAGCTACTCCAGCATTACTTTTTCTAGAAGTTGAAAGTGTGTCGTGTACTCTGACCTGGAAGAATCTTTCGTTGCAGTACGAATGAAGAAGTTCAATGAGTGGGGGAGGGAAGTTGTTTTTGATTAGTTTATAGGTTAGGCCTTCCAGCCAGACACTGTCGAAGGCTTTGGCTATGTCCAAAAAAAACTGCTCCGGCGGATTTTTTTCTTTGAAAACCAGAAGTAATAATTTCGGTGAGTTTTAATAGTGGGTGAAGAGTGGATAGTTGGTTAGTGAAGCCATATTGGTTAGGGATAATGAGATTGTTATCAGTGATGAATCTGTTAAGTCTTTTCAAAATAAGGGATTCTGTAAGTTTGCCTAATGTTGGGAAGAGGGAAATTGGTCTATAACTATCTGGTTGGTTTGCCTTTTTTCCTGGTTTAAGTATAGGAAAAATAATAGCAGTTTTCCAAATTTGAGGGAAATGATTGAAAGTGAGAATTTTGTTAATAATAATTGTGAGAAGGAAAATAATTTTGATGGGCAGATTTTTGAGCATTTTATTTGTGACATTATCATGACCAGGAGCTTTTTTGTTTTTAAGTTTTTTGATGTAGTCTAAGATATCTTGTGGGGTGGAAGGTTCAGTATTATCGTGGGGAGGGGGGGAGGAGAAGTAATTTTGAATTGTTTGTGTGACATGTTTGTCAAAATTAAGATCTGTGCTAGGATTATTTTGAAAATTTTTTTCGAGCTGATCCGCTAACACTTCAGCTTTTTGATCGTTAGTTATTGCAGTACCGTGTTCGTTATTGAGGGGAGGGATAGCTGAACTTTATTTTTAAAAAATCTAGTAGTTGTCCAGAGCGAATTATCTTGTGTATTTAATGATTCAAGTTTTTGATTCCAGTATTTTTGGGTAAATTTGTGTATTTCTCTTTTAATGATATTTTGTGTTCTATTGAGTTCAGTTTTAATGTTGGGGTTAAGTGATCTTTGATATTGTTTACGTAAATTATTTTTGATTTTCAATGAATTTTTAATATGGGAGGGAGTGAAAATATTGTTGGATTTTTGAATGGGTTTAGATGCAGTTTTATGTGAATTAATAATATTATCAGTTAGAGCTTGAATATTACTTTCTAGTTGTTGGGTGTTATTGATTTGGGAGAGACTAAAAAAGTTAGTGGTGTCATTAAGATGTTTATTGAACGCTGACCAGCATGTATAGATGTCGCTGGTGTTGATACTATATGGAATTTCGTATGAGAATTCAAGTAGAATTGGGTTGTGATCTGAATTTAATTCGGGGATAGAAGTAATTTTGTGCGGGTGATGGAATTCCCTTAATAAAGCAATGTCTATTGTGGAGGAAGAGTTATAGCCGAATCTAGTAGGGGTGGGAGGGAAAAGAATTTTAAGATCGAGTTGATTTGAAAGTGTTTGAGTTGAATACCTCTAGTACAGTTATGTGCACAGTTCCAAACTTTATGGAGGGCGTTGAAATCGCCAAAAAGAATGCAGTTGCTATTTGTTTGTATTAAAGTTTCAAGGTCTATTGTGTAAAGAAGGGGATCAGAATTAGGAGGAATATAAATAGAAGCTATTGAGATTGGGATTTGGTTAGGTGGGGTTAAGACTATAATAGTGGTTTCCACCCACTGAAGGGGTGGGGTAGGTAGGTGAAAATGTTTAAGTGAGCGTTTAATTAAGATCATCGTACCACCGGAAGCAACTTCGTTTGTAATTCTGTCCTTACGATAGTAAGTATAATTTGGAACAAAAATGTTGAGAGTGGGTTTAAGGTGAGTTTCTTGTATAAGAAGAATGTCAGGTGAGTGTTTAATAATAAACTCCCGAAGCTCAACCATTTTAGAAGTGATTCCATTGGCATTCCAGGAACAAATCTTAAGACCCATTGGGTTAAAATTTAGGTTTGTGCTATTAATCGTCATTATTATTATTGTCCATAATGGCTTCGAGTATGGCGAATTTTTTATTAGCACTGCCTTTGGCAGCTTTGATTTTTGGTAGATTGGTGAGTAGCCCTGGGAGTATGAAGAAGATTTCTGCTAACTTCTTAAGTTGGTCAATAGCATTGATGAAGTTTTTCATTGGATTATTAACGTTGCGGTTGTTTATAGGAGTTCGGTTGGTTCTTTTGGTGTTTAGATTTTCTTCGTTGGGGAGCTCTCTCTGTTGAGTGTTAGAGGCGGCACTTGCATATGAAAAGTTCTCTCGAACAGGGTTATTGATTATGATCTTTTTGTTGACTGTAGATCCTTTTCGAGGTTTTGGGAAAGATTTACAGCCGCCGTAGGATGCTGCGTGGCATTTAGCATCACAATTATTGCTACAAACCCATTGCATATAGGAATAAAGAAATAAACCATTATTTTAAATAATGGTGTTATTTCAAATGCTTATTTTTATATGAAATCTAAAATGTTGATAAATAAGAATATTTACGCTGTATATTTAGAGAAAAAGGGATATTTTGGATAAGGAAAAAAACAGAATAGAAGTTTATAAAGCGAAGGATTTAGGTTTTAAAAGTAAGTCTGAAGGGAAGCTGTTGAAAAAAAATTGTTCAAGTGCTATTATCTTAAGAAAATTAGAGACTTTCTTAAACTAGTGTTTCGATTTAAAAATAGAAAAATAATAATATAATATATGTTAAAATGGCATCAGTTCATCTTATATACCATCACATTCTTCTTCCACCAGCAATATTTCGTGTCCTAGGGACACAAACAATCTTCGAATTTTAAAGTAATATTTCAATGTTTTAAATGTATTTCTATGGCATAACAGCTATTCTAATAAGCATATAACATTTTTGTGTGGCATTTAGAGTATTAAAACTTTTAAAGCAATTACTTCGAAAAATGTTTCTGTGTTGAACTTTTTAATTTAGTTACACATTATGAGAAACAATTACCAATCAAATCCACAGCATTTCTTTCTTTAACAAAATTGAAATTAAAGACGTTTCATAAAAACGGATAGATAAAAACAAAGAATTTTTTTTCAGGATTCACAATAACGTAATCATGAAGAAAATAAAATATTCTTTGGCGTAAATACAGTTTAAAACTTTCTTTGATTAAAAAGTAATTATTATTCGGATAAAGTTGTTTTCTAGAAATATAAGACAGTGATAGAAATTTTCGAGTGATAACATGTATATTTATAAATATTTTAAAACCATTCAATAATTAAGAATTATGGAGCATTATATAATTCAACTTAATTAATGTAACTCTTATAATCTCATTTATTTCTATTAATAAAAAAAACCCTAGACGATACTCGTAAGTTTCCATTTTCCGACAACTTATAACCTGTCTTTTCAATGCAAACGGCTTCCCTTTTTTAGCGCCGTTTTAGGTATTAAGAAAGTGAAATTGATAAATTCAATGTGCTTTTATTATCAAATATAAGGTATCTCACTACGAAACTAATTTCTTTAGGTAATATAAGTCGATATCAAAAGTTTTAGACAGTTGGGAAAATGAAAATGTTCAAAATGAAGTACAGGTTTTGCAGTGCTTAGGTGGCCAACAAGACCATATAAACAGAATTTGATAAATTGGATCACTTGAACAATAATTTAATCTCTTAATGTACAAATTGGTACAGAGAGATATTCCATGATAAGGTGTTCGTCTTATATCCCATTATTGTGGGAATATCTCAGTACAATTGTAGTTCCTATTAGAATTTACTGTGAAAATTAATGTAGGCAGTTTTGTTTATAGATGACAACGTTGTAGGAAACATCAAAAAAATATATTAAAATCAAAACAGCGCAGCACAGCACAAACATTAAACCCTCTTTTTCGCCATCATCTTTTCCAAAACACAACCGTTACAGCTTTTTTTTTCTCTCTTCCATCTGTTGCCACTCTCCAACAGAGAAATTTACCTCTCATGGAGTTTGATCGTGACGCAACATTCTCCCCACCTTGAGTTTGGGGATACAAACTCAAAACAATGAACAT
The DNA here is from genome assembly GCA_019974015.1 of Nephila pilipes. Taxonomy (NCBI): domain Eukaryota; kingdom Metazoa; phylum Arthropoda; class Arachnida; order Araneae; family Nephilidae; genus Nephila; species Nephila pilipes. The sequence continues at coordinate 12,825 of BMAW01048280.1, forward strand.
AAAGATAATATATGCAAACAATTTGAGATAACAAAGAAGTACAAATAGCAACACAAATATTTCAAAATATTGGAATGTAAATTTAAATCAATATTTTAGAATTCAAATATAGAAAGTTCAAAAGTTTGCTTAGAAGTTTATAAATCCAGTCTTTTAACTGGTTTTATTTCTCGTCCTGAACTAGTCACGGGAACAGTTTTATTAGAGTCAGTATTGAGCTCGGGATATTCAGTCACCACTTCCGGACCCTTCCGGGTTTCCGATACGACTTGCTCGTAGTTTGGTTTCAATTCCAAAGGGTACAGTCGTTGTATTGGTCTTAGTACGTTTCCCTTTTCAGCTCGCAGTTTAACAAGTCTGATGATTCCATCTTTACCTGGAAAAAGCTCCAGTACTCTTCCTAGCAGCCAATGCAGCCTTTTTTTATCATCTGTACCAATTAAAACTACGTCACCTACATTTATCTTATCTTCTCTTTTGGTAACTGATGAACGAAGGAAACCCAGGTACTCCCTTTTAAACCTTTGTTTTAGATTTTCACGAACCTTCTGAATATATCTCCATCTCAAAACAATATTAGTCTTTTCAATTTGATCCAAATCGGAAACATTATTCAATGGAATATCCTGAAGAAACATAGATGGGGTCAAAGTTTTCAGCTCTTGTTCCTCAGATATGTAAGTTAGTGGTCTGCTATTCATGACAGATTCACACTCACAGACGAGGGTCTGCAATTCCTCGAGAGACAAACAGGAGCACTCAAGATTTTTTCTTAAAAGATCTTTCAAAATTTCAATCAAGCGTTCCCAGAAACCTCCCCACCATGGAAAAGAGGGTGGGTTAAACTTCCAACGAATTTCCTTGACTCGAAATTCACTTTCAATTATAGTCCAATCTAATTGTTTCAAAGCTTTGTTTAGTCCTGTAAAATTAGTACCATTGTCTGAGTACATCACAGAAATTCATCCTCTTCTGGCAATAAACCTACGCATAGCTTGGATGAAGTCATTTG
>BMAW01048294.1:0-14427 GCA_019974015.1 Nephila pilipes
AATGGGGTGATCTGAAGGGCTTGAAGGGGTATATGTTTTTAGTGGGGTGGGATCTTTGAATAAGGATTTTAAACCTATTTATATTCACAAAATGAATTTGGGATAGAAATATTCCGCAAAATTGGAGAAAAATTTTCAGAAATCAGATATTTTTTGCAATGGTTTATCAAAATCTCTTTCCTAATTTCATTATTAAAAGACACAATAACAAATGTACTGAGAAAATAAAAAGTAATAAGCAAACGCTCTTGAGAAATGTAAAAATTAACGACATAATAACAGAAAAATGTATTTTTGTATGTTATTTACAAGAATGTAGAAATTTACAATTATAAATATTTATATTTTTGCTTTGCATGTTGCTCACAAGAATTTATAAAAATATTTCATGTTTCCTGACCTAAACCTACCATCTTATCAAGTTACAAAGGATAAATTCATTTTGGTATTATTTGAAGGAAAAACCGACGCACGTAAAATAAAGGAACAAATAATTATTAGAAAGTTTGCTTGGATCCAAGATAACCATATAAATGAATACTGTAATGTCGCGTATTCGAATCTCGGTTAAGTTTCTAGAGGAATAATAGAGCTACTGTACATTAAACTCAATTCATCATGAAATTCTTAACTTGGGTATTGTATTGAGTTAAAGGAAGTGAGATAACATCAAAAGTGTAGTGCTTATCAGCTAAATAAGACAATTGCATTACCTCTCTGTTTAAGAAAGAAAACATTTTTTTATTTACTAAGAAAAGCAAGAAATTCTGCGTCACAAAATTATTTTATGTGTTGTTATATTAAAAAGAAGAAATCCTTCTTTAGAACCTAAAAGTTGATTTCTTTTCCTCTTTATCGTCAATATAATAAGGCAAATTTTTTTTAAGAAAAAAAAAAACTAAATATGTGATAGAAATACACTACACTATACTTACCAAATAAATTTCAAAATAGTAATAAAGGATATATGATTGCATCATACATTTGGAAATAAGAAGTTATCGTTGTCAGAGTCTAAGATAATATTGGGATCTTTCTAAAAGAACATGAACAGAGTTAATTACGAAAAACTATTCATTTTTCAAAATTCAGCACAAACGAAATTCAACCCGTACTCCTTTTTAAATTATTCTTAAATACGCAAATATATTGAAATCATTTCAATACACTTTTAATGTTACTGATTGCAATTTTGGATCAGTTGACGCAATAAGTAGTTATATACGAATCATGCATAATGATATTTAGATCTAGATTAAGTTAAAATTATAATCTCATAAAGAGGATTAAAAAATTCAATAAAGAAAAATTTTGATAAATGCACTTTTCATGTGAAATATAGATGTTATAATCAGATACTAACTTCCCTTGTACATAAAAATTATTCAGAATGATTGGATTTCCTTAAGCAGTTTCAAAAACAGAATTTCTACATTTTGAAAACTAAGAATTTTTCCAAAACATGAAGATAAGTTTTAATTAAATTTCGCATAGAAAACTATATTTTATTCATAATTCCGATTATATTATTTGAAGTATAATGTCAATGTAAAGAAATAGTGTAATTATCTTCTAAAGTGCTTTAATTTTCACAAACACTTAAGCAGAATTTATCAAAAATATAATTTATTAGAAATATATGATAAGAATTATTTTTTTTAGTTTAGTTTTTATTAACGTCGCACTAGAAGCAACACGAGGGCTATTGGCGACGGACCTCGTAATTTTGAACCTCGGTCAAGTGACGAGGACAACAACTCAGCTGGCACCCCCCTCCTAACATCCTCACTACGCCGAAGAAAAGACTTTGGGCCCCTACAGATTTAACGCGCATCAACCCCGACTACATGTTGGGTCTTTAGAGGCCAAGGATCGAACCAACGACTCAACGAAAACCGCCGGCCACAAATCCGAAGCCATGACCACTAGGCTACAGCGGCCGAATAAGAATTGAATAGAATTTGCGAAATGTCTTTAAAGGATTGACGATACATATCGTACCAACAGAAGGATAAATTTTTGAATGAGCAATCAATTTCGACACAGCGAGTGCACGCTCATACCATATAAAATCGAAGCTAATTTTTGCTACAAGCTATTCCAAACAACGACACCTTTTTAATAAAAAATAGACTAATATTTACTTTTTATATAATTTACTAGAAAATATTTTCTGTTGTATCTTTCAGAAGACCGCCGTAAACAAATTACACTGTTTTTTTGCTTCATTCTCAAATATCCGTTTTGGAACTGAAAGTAAAGAAAAAGATCTGTTAAAGGAAATTTTAATTAATGAATTACTTTAGATTAAACTCTCATGAATAGAAAAGTAAACGAAGAAAAAATTATGCCCCGTTGGCTTTTGAAGTTTATATTCAACACGCAATGTAAATCGCAAAAAAAAATGTGTTCCGATAAACATTTAAAACTTCTACTAAGGTCAGTTCCCAAAAGCACTTTCTAAGAAATTCAATTTAAGAAATCGAAAAGTTTGTTTGCCAAGTTTATTTTAACAGATTAAAACTGCTTCAAAAAGAATCAAAACATCAAGAGTTTTTGCATTTCGGTACTTCATGGACTGGGAAATCACTTCCTCGGGGTTATTCTCTTTTTCTTTTAGTTCCTTTGAAAATATTTGTTGCTGTCAAATAGTGAACTTATGTGGAAAAATAGTTTTATTGAAATATCTTTGAAGTTATAACCTTGTAGAATGGTGTTGTTTATCCTACACTAATTAACAAGGTTTTCATCCCGGTAGCAAATTTTTTATCTTTTCGAATCGTTTGAAAAAGCTGAAATCCCATTTTAAAATAAGATCATCGATATCCTTTTAATTTAGCCTTTTAAATAAGTGTACATAATGGTTTTTTATTTCAAGCTCGTAACATGCCAGATCTTATCTTTACTGTTTTTTCATAGACTGATATTTCCTTAAAATGTAATTTTTTTATTAATGAAAAGTAACTTAAAAACAAAATTAGTCGTTTGTATGTATAATTAACAAAGCATTTCATATCCTTTTAACAAAATGTAGCAGCATAAATTAATTATGAAGATATTTAAAAAAAAAATTTCATTAATGAAATATAAGATGAAAATTCTAAACAGTATAGTTAGCTTACTCAAATTTCAAATTGCTTGTATGTATATATATATATATATATATATTATTTCTGTTGCCATTAGAATTCAAAGAATGTAAACGCATTCTAAGAATTAGAGGAATGTTGGACTCTTACATTTTTTTTTGTATTATCTATTATTTTAAAATAGATTTTAAACTTCTCGATTAAAATGTTATGTATTGATGAACCAGTTGCTAAGGTGTGAATCCCTTATAAATTATCCAACCATTGCCAACATTTGAGACCGAAGTGTCGGTATCTATACCAACGTCCCATTTCTAATTGCCCATGCAGATTCCTAATAAAGTAATTTTACCGAAAGCTCATAAGCTGTTGCACCGAGTTCACTTGTGTCTTCGCCAGTTGCTATGGAGATATCAAGTATTTTGCAAACTCAACCGAATTTGGGTGTTCAACTTTTAACTAGATTATTCCGAACTAATGATAGATATGTCGCTGAATAATAATTTAATTGTATTAGCAATTGTTTTAAGGAAAGAAGTGTTATGTATTGATGTTTTCAAGAAGTAATCGCTATATCGATTTTGTATTGATTATGTGTATGTGCTTGTGATTGCTTAAATTTGGTGATATTATTTTCGTTAATATAACCATTTATGTTTTCCATGTCTTGTAATTTAACTGTGTATTTTTAAAAAATATTTTTTCAACTTTTAAAAAAAATGTCATTATTTTCTTAATACTTAAAAAACACAGTGCATAAAAAAATCTATAGCATCAGGATAGAGAAACAACATCAAAAATACTACCGACTTATTGATGTTTACTAAAAACATGTTCACATCTCTTTGTGCCATTGAATTATTTCTAATTTTTTCTCCTTGTGCGATTAAATTAGGATCTGAGAAAGAAGAAAACATCCTCACTCTAAAAATATCTCGTAAAAACAAAGAAAATTAGAATTTTTCTTTAAAACGAATAAGGAACAGTGAGTTATAAGACAAAAAAAAACAGGCTTATAAAAGTATTTCAATTTTTCAGTAAAGTCATGTAAATATATGTGCTGAGGTCCTTAACTTAAATAATAATCGCGTTTATTAGAATATTTCGTATTACAAACCACCAGTAATAATAAGAAATTTTTTCAACTTCTTGAAAGTAGGCATGTACTTATAGCAATTAGCTATCCCTTTTTATTAAAAGTTATTTTGTCAAGTTTAGAAATATAGAAAATAGGAATGATTAATTTATACGTTAAGAAATTTCATATTAAAAATTCTAAAATGGATTCGTTTTAGTGTTAATGAGTTTTTGAATACTTTTTACATCTATTGATAGTATGTGTGATTATATACAATCTGAAGAATAAAAAGTGGTACTCAGCTTTTGTTATCACTTCCAAACAAATAAATTGACACCAGGAGAACCCAATTAAATCAGCTCAAGGGCTAAGACACCTACGTAGATCATTATGAACAACATAATGCTCAGTTATTGACTGAGAAACTTTCTTGTGATCTTATCGCTATATCTGAAATGAGAAATTTTATTCTGATTCTACGTAGAATATCTTTAGATGATTCATAGTAGAGAAAATCTTTAACTAGTAGAGATTACCTTTTACACTCTGCGACCAATGACATAAAAACACATGGAATAAAAAAAAAATTATTTCATTGGAAACCGTCGCATCATTCTTGGACAGTTCAGTTGTAGAAGATTCCTGGAGGATAATAGCATCGTTTGGACAGCCGGACACCACTACACTTGTTTCACGCAGGTTTTTTTGGCCTCAAACTGCTAGGGAGAAAAATATTTCAATATCATGTGAGAACGTTTTAAAATGTAGTCAGTCCTGGTTTCATTTTCATGGGCGCTAGGTCCGTGAACATATATAAACTATATATGTATCGACCAGAAAATCGTCAGTTTTGTATCGTAAAAGGCATATTTGGAATGTTTTAGAAATGGCCTTTGATTAACATGGCCTTCTCTCTCTAGGATCCTGGATCCACAAAGTTTTAAATCTTGTGTTTTTAAGAGAAAAAACGAACTGTTACCACATATACAAGTATATGAAAGTCTTTTGATTTTCAACCTCCGCTCGAGCTGCTAAGCAACCATACAAGTGGTAGGAGAAGGGAATGCAAGGTGGATGACTGCGCATCTCTCTAACTATATGTTCTGCAATAACCGACTCCATCTCGCCATTTGAAACAGAGCTGTAAGCACGTAAGTATAGATGTACAACTGATGCTCCCGTCAAGGGCAAGTTGCTTAATATCTTTCGCTTTCTTCAAGCAGAAGTAAGTTATGCAGCGGAATTTAACGAAAAATGAGCAGCGTATACGGCGAACACTTTATAAGTGATAGTGTTGTGCAAGAATGTTGCAGACAATTTAAAGACAGATGAACCGCCGTAAACGAAGAATTGGGACAAGAATGCAAGTATTTTCACACAAACCTTCAATAGCGGGAAACTTATTACTCAGGGACTACGATCAATGTAGCTCATTATTGTCCGACTTAACTAGAGCTGCAAAGTGCCATTCAAAATAAAGGAAGAGGAATTCTGACTTCTGCAGTTGTCTTCACTCCTGACAACGCCCGCTCTCAAAGTGCTGATGTAACCCACCCAACAGTGACAACGTTCTTCGAAGAGGGTGTCGGAAAGCTCGTCCTCAGCTATGACAAAGGCTTCAATCTTCACAGTGATTAAGGTGAAAGGTAGCCATGTTTATGCATAACTGTTGGTAACAAATTCGTCTAGTTCTGTATTTATGTATATATATATATATATATATGTGTGTGTGTGTGTGTGTGTGTGTGTGTTATAAACTTATTTATTTTTTTAATATATGTGGCATCTTTTTTCGAAATATCTTTGAAATAAAATGTCCGATGACTTATGACAATATAACAGATTTGGGTTTGATACCTTAATCAATAAATAGGTTATTGTTGCCGTTATTTTGAAGACGGAATCATCATCATTTAGTTTATAATATAAAAATAAGGGCGAAAAATTGAATAAGAGAGAAAAAAAATTTCAATTGGTAAAATAATACTTGAGTGTAGCTGAATCCATAGACAAATACCTTTCCTCATAATTTTGACTCACTATGAGGCAATAAAGGCAATAATTCACTCAGAATTTTATTCTTCTTACATTCTACATTTTCACCTTATTGTAATGTATTAGAAGACCATTTGAATATAAATTGCTGGGGGTCCTATAATATAACTCAATGATTTCTTTGGTAGAAGCAAGTTTCAATATTTATTCAAACTTGATTAGAATCTTGTTTTTGAACTGACCCGAGTAAGCTGGGTAAGCTGTGTACTTTCTCATGCATTAATGTGTGATTAATTTTCTTTCTCAGAACCTGCTATATTTGAATGTAATAGTTTAATAACAATTGAAAAATAAATTTTCTGAGAAAAATTATGTAGGAGGTTAAATTTAGATATAGACTAATTTCTTAAGAGATGCATTACTTGAATGTATTTCAAAACAAAAGAATTTTTTAAAAAATTGGAGTTAGCTCTAAGAATTAGACACTTTGGAATAAATTAATCAAAGTAATTCCATAAGGACTTAATCAATACATCTCTACTCGCTTTTATGCATCAAATGTATAAAATTGTTTTGTTATGAATTTGCATGTAAAATTTCACTTGATCTTTAAACAAATATTGAATACCTAAAGAAAGCCTTGTTACACAAATTTAGAAACTGAATTGGGTGAATTTCTATTTAACCTCCGCAAATAAGTGGTATAACACCAAGAAGACTTTTGGTAGGATATAATACATAATTCAAAAATAGAAGAATACTTAAATTGATTAATTTTAATTATTTAAAATGTCTTTAGAAAGCAATGGTAGGGATTTGAGTTTAGGAATCATTTTTAAAATATATACATTTACCCAGAGAGTTAAAAGACAAATAGTATACTAAAAATTTTGTATTCGCAGTTGCTTGATATATAAATAAAAGATTTTTGAAAATATCAATAATGATGGTGTAATTTTTTCTATTTATATTTAAAAATCATTTTTAGTTTCAAAAGTGCTAAAAGTTTTCTTCATCAAATTTATTAATAAATATTATTTTAATACGTACAAAATATACACATTTTAAACATCATGCAATTATTTTAAATAGACTTTAAGATACAATACCTGAATGTATGAATCGAAATGGTTTTAAGACATTTCAAATAAAGCAACCAAAGGTGCTGGTAAAGGTTTTTGAATATATTTAATAACTTCTATGTTTTCAGAAAAAAATTATTATTAAGTTTAAAAATTAAATTAAGGTTTATTTTAGGGATTTTACGTATCTTTGATACATTTCGTATGTCTCTGTACGCGGGCCTTCAACTTAGTGATTTAATAAAATATGTTTACTCTTAAGAATTGGCAGATAATATTTGACAATAAGGAAAAGTATTTTAATCTCTACCTTCAGTTCTATGCTTGAACTATACAAAATTGATGGCTTTGTTACAGAAAATAAAATTATTAATTGTTTTTTCTAAATATAATAAAAAAAATCTAAATTTTTAAATGTATATGTTTTGTTCAAGTTAAAGCATGTTGGTTGCTTATTAATACAATACCGTTCCAAATTACCAAAGAATTTTTAAATCAGCTATGGAAAAAAAATTTCAATAATAATAACAAAACTTTAATAGAAGAGACATAGATAATCATTTTTATAATACATAAATTGTAATTATGTACTGAACATATTTTTGTTCAATTTTAAAATTCAAATCATAGGAGCTGAATAAAAAAAAATACACGAATTGTTTATTAACATTATGTTACGCATTTCAGTGTTGCAGAGATTTCAAATGAAATGGATTGCCTTTTTTTGTTACTTAAACGATAGTTAAATACAACAATAAGAAATTAGAAGGATAATTTAATTTTTCAATACTTTTGTGGACCTCTCAGAAAAAGGAATTCGACCCTAGAATGTGATATTCCCTTCCAAAACAGGATCAAAGGGCATACCATCCGGTATTCATATAACATATCTGACTGATAGAAAATCCTTTAAAATTTCTAGATAGCTATCTTATTTATTATCCGTTTTTTCTCAATCCATAATCCATGAAAGAATGGTAGCGAATTCATTTCAATTTGATAATTTAATTTTTTTTAAAAAAATGCGTGTTCTAATTTCTTCGTGCAAGAATGTATTTTTTTTTTTTTCTTTTATTTCTGTGATAACAATCGGCACTTTTTCAGAAGGAATGTCAGTGATTTAATTACGTGCCTACCTTTATATAAATGAAGATCCCATTTAAATAAAAATATTTTAATGGTTATTTTCTTCAATACTAAGAACTGAATATAGCATCAGGGAAATAAGAGCTAAAATTGGGTTTGTTATTATAAAAAATAAAATAAAATGTGATTTTTTTTGTTACAGGCACACAAAAAAGTTTTAATTCTTACAAAATCTGCAAAAATAAAATTTATATTTGATATCACAGAACGACATATTTTCATTTATAAAAAAAATATTTGGGGCGAGTGAGTAGATGACTTATCAAGCATTTCAAATAGCTGAGTAAAACAACTTTCTTATGTAAATTAATTTTTTGCTCATAACACATATTTGATTACGTCATAATGCTACTTGATAAATTAATTATTCATACTATTTTCTTAGCTACTAACTACTAACATTTTTCTTGTATGATTAAGAGCCTTTATATAGATATATATATATATATGTGTGTGTGTATGTGTGTGTGTGCTTGCGTGCGTGCGTGCGTGCGTTTGTGGCGGCTGCCTACGTCATCTTTTGACATCATTTTTGACTGCGGAGCTGCAAGGAGAATTGAAGGACAAAAGCAGACGATCTTTTCTCCATTCGCTTATGTTTTAAATTTGTAAATGTTTAGTTTGAGTAAAATGAGTCGTTCTTTGCCTCTCAAAAAGGACAAGAGTAATATCAAGAAAAAATCGTTTGCTTGAATAATTATAAAGAGATTTGCTCCTGTGCGATTGGCAACAAAAAAAACATTATTTTTATGATGTGTTGTTCTATGATATTTAGAATGAGTCTACTGTTGTAATGATTGGAGATGTTTCTGTTTACATTAAAATAAGTGTTATTTAAAAGCTCCGACATTTGAAGTTTCTTTTACGTTTTCGGTGTGTCTAATTAATTTAATGGAACTAATTAATTTTATGGCTAAAGTGAAATGTTAATGTAACAGCTCTCAGGAACGACAGAAGAATTGCTTACATTCCGCACTTCTTCTTAAAGGAAATTATGGGAAATTGACGGTTATCAACATACTCCTTCCCCATATGTTTGTGTGTGCGTGCGTGTGTGTGTGCGTGTGTGTGTAAACGCATTAGAATGTTAAGAGTCTCAAATCCATGAATCACGTGCAAAAAAGTGAACTTTATGATGAATGTAATGAGTCATATTCAGGAGAATCGCAACTATTATTTCTGTTCTACCGTATTCTAAGTTAGATTAAGAATTAAGTAGTCTTATCCAGTAAAGTCTTTATTAAGAACGCTCTAGTTAAAAATCTGACAGAGTGGTTTTTACATTCTTCCTGCATGAGAATGCGTTACATTTATAGATATTAGGCAAAGGTTGCTGCAAAAGTTATATTAAATAACAGGATAAAGATAAGTAAGTTTATGTTATTTCGTGAAGAATATTATATCTTAATCCTACTCGCATCCAAATTATCCTGTTTTGAAAAGAAAAACTCATAAAAAATATAATTTCTTACTTCTTTTATCTCCGATTTCGAAAAGTTGCTCATGAGTCATTTATGAAGAGATATATTTCTTAACGAAAAATAACAAATACTAGTTTAAACACAATTAAGAAATATAAATAAGCGAGTGTCCTTCTCTGAGTCCTTTAAAAGATATAAAATAAATTATTTTGAGTAGATTTTTTTTCAATCTAATACCCTTTTAGCCCTGTACAGTTTTTCAAACGTTTCTCCAATATTTTAAAGCCATCAAAAAATAAGGTTTCGGAAGATCTTCAAAATAGGCGTTTGTTCGGGCAATGACCTCCTCTTTAAACGTAAACGGTTGTCCATCAAATCATTTTTCTTCAATATAGAATTTTTTAAGAATTCACTAGCAGCTAAATCCGGTGAATACGATAGATGTTGTAATAATTTGAATTTAATTTCGTGTTTTTGACCATCGAAACTACCCAGGTGTTCCCCCGTTCACTCTCTTCATGGAATAGAAACTTTTTCTTTTTCAAATGAGAGATTTTTCATCATGTCTTTACTCAACCATTGTAAAACTCTGCAATTATTTTTTTTTTTCCGAAGTAATCTATTCAGATGATTCCTTGTGAATTGCAAAAATCCGTGGCCATCACTTCGCTGATTTCATCGTCTTTGCTTCTTTCGGAACCCATTCGATTTCAGCGCCTCCCCCTCCCATTGCTATGACTGTTCCATTGTCTCTGGAGTATAATAGCATATTCACATTTCGTCCACAATTGTGTATTGATGCAGAAATTCGTGAGGATTGCGACGAAAAAGATCCAAAATAGCCTCGGAGTAGACCACATTATTGTGCTTATTTTCCTCTGGGAACCTACGCGGCTCTCATTTTGCCAAGATATAATTTTTCATGAAAATTGAAAACACAGTATCTTGCGATATTCCAGTAGATTCAACTATTTCGCTCAGTTTGATTCATTGATCACTCAAAACCATATCGTAGATCATGGCAATCATTTCGGGAGTAGTTACCTCCCCAGGATGTCCAGAATGATGTTCATCTTTTGAGGATCCAAGGTCACAAATAAACTCATTTGTTCAATTGTAAACAATAGCAAACACAGCAGCAGATATGTGATGAGCTTCATCCAAATCAGCCTTGAATTCTTTCGGTGTTACGCCTTTTAAATATAAGCGTTTAATCACCACTCAAAAAACCCATTTTATTTTTCCATTTTTCTAAATAAATACAAGTTTCTTACTGCAATCGACAGTAAAAGTGACCTCATATGATGGAAATTACTAAGACTTAAATAGTTGTCTAGTGAATCATGATGCTTACTAGAAACAAACATTTTCGAACTACAAGCACCATTTCTGGGATTTTCTAAGGACTGATTTAACGAAGCTCCTCGTACACATAAACAACAATTTAATTGATTAGAAATGTTTTAGAAAGAATATTCATGGATCAATTTAGAAAGAGTATAATGAATGTTTGATACTCATCCAAGCTATAAAGAACTAACAGCTGAACAAGCTTTAGTTTATAATCTTACAGATGCAGTAACATTATACATAACAAATAAAATAAAATACCTCCACCACTGAGACAAAAAGTAACTTATCAAAATTTGAAGATCATGATAAGTTTAGTAAAGAGTCGTACGTAAAAATGAAGAATTTTGTTTTTACTTATTTTATCTCACATTTCCTTCTTTATAAAATATAAAAACTTAAAAATTTTCTTTAATAATAAAAAAAATAATAAATGTAGTTCTGTTTCGACAGGAGGGTTCTCCCAAAGTTCATCGAATTCTTCTTAGAATGATGGATAATATCATCAGCCTTACACCTTCAGAGCCAAAGATACTAGTTCATTTAAGTGAGTTGAGGTATCCTTTCTTTTCATGATATTACACCGACATGAGGCTCGTCATTGATAGATGAGACAAAGAATAAGTTTGGTCTAGAAAACCTGGGAACCGTAAATAAATATATTGCGACATCATTAGTTATCTCGTTGAAAAAAGTGATAAGAAATAGACATAAATGTGGAAAAAAAATGCGACTGTCATTTTCAGCGTTAAAATACAATTATTTTTGCCTCATACAAAGCTTTTTTTTTTTTCTCTTTCATCCGATGGCAATCGATTAAACCTTTATGAAGGAAGTTGTAAATGAGGTGGAATATAAAAGAGACAGATAGCAGGAATCCGTGAAGTATAGTAAGAATTCGTGGAAAGTAACTCAACCTAGAATTGTTTTAATAGAGAATAGATAAAAATGTTGGACTGATAAGAAATGAAACATTTTTTAAAAAAAAATCACGTGTCTGGTTTGAAAAATTTTGAAGAATGTTTATAAATTTGTGGAACATTTTATACTTAACGAAATATCAATAAATAAAATCATCTTGCTTTCTTTCGCTCATACTTCATTATAACTGATTTTCTGAAAATTTGGAAAAATGAAATAAATTGATATTGTATTGAGTTGCTATGATTATAACTTATATACGTATTTAGTTTCACAATAAATATATGATAGAAAACCAACTAACAGAAACATGCTTCTATTGTCTAATACATTCAATGGCTTACATAGTTCATCAATTTTGATTTTGTGTTATATATAAAAAATTTATTTTTCATAATGTATACTACTTAATGTAGCAAACTCAATAGACGAGAATTATCGATGAGAAGGGTGCCAGCTTAGATCTAGAAAACCTGAGAATCGTAAATAAATATAACAGTATATTAGCGTCAAAATTGCCTACACTTGACTGAAACTCAAATTTACGAGTCAATCGTCAAGCCATCGTGTTTCTTTTAAGAGATAGAGTACGAAGCTAATATTACATTTTAAATAAATATGAGGTTTACAGCATATTTTTTTATTTATGAATTTGTCAATTAGCTATTTTAGAATAACTGTGATATTAATGTAGAATTCAAAGAATTTTTATTCTTAATTTTTAACAGATTCGATCTAGAATAATGCTAAGTTTAAGAGTGAAGGAAATTGAAGATATTTCATTTTTTTGCTTGCTCATATTCTTAATTCAAAATAATACCAAATGAATTCTGGAACATTTTGCCGCTCTTAAATAGATAGAACTATCTGAATGATTGTATTTTACAAATTTAAATATTCCTTAAATACTTAAATCCACTTCTTTTCATATTGTCCATGAAATTTTTGTCAATAGTATTCTTTTCTTCTTTTTAAACCTCATTATCTTCTCTACTATCTTTTAATTTAAATAAAGATTTTTAATCTGTAATTCAGAAGCTACATCGGAATCTATGTTAAGATTTTGTGTGGTTGCGCTATTCGTAATTTTCTATCCACTAACCTAGGGGACTTGACAGTAATCTGAATTGCATCAAATAAGATTTTTTCCCAAATAAAATAATATGTGATTAAGTAAATTAGATGAAGATAGAAGCAAACTGAATTGAATTAGATATAATGATATGTAAAGGAAACAGATTTCAAAGAAAATGAAGAGAGATAGAAGATAACGCGCCAGTCATATATATAATCAAGAGCTATATTAAAACTTCGCAGGTAATCTTTACGGTTGAAGTGAATTTAAGTTAAAGTATAAGATAAAAATCGGCTGTTGGTGTGAAATGATTGAATCAGGACAAGTAAATTGGTAAGCTACTTGATTCTTATTTCTTGATTCTAAATTAGAAATGATGAGTTAATTAGGATTCAAGAGAAGCAGACTAATCTATTCTCAAATGATAATTAATGAAGTACTTAAGCTTGCTATTGCGTATCTTCAGTCGGAGTTCAATGGTTATTGATAAATATATTAGACTGAGATATGACGGGAGAGCTGAACAATAAAAAACAGACGTCACAATTTGAAAAGGTATGTGAAGTAGAGATAAAAAAAAAAAGAGTCGAAATTCTCATAATAGCAGTTAACGGTTAGGTTTCGCAAACACTTTTTTCACGTTTAAGTTAGTAATAAATTGCAATTTCACTGTTTATTATTTAAAATTATCCAAAATATTTATATGAAATATTAAACTTTCTTTAGAAGTTATTTTGTATTAAATGAGCTTATTATTTGTTATATATATATATATATATATATATATAACACATGGATCAATAAGTCCCGAGACTAACATTGAAAACAACATTTTTTTTGCAAAATTTTTTTTTATTCATCAACATAATCACCTTTTAGGGTGATACAATCGTTCCAACGCTTTTCCAATTTTTCAATACCATGTTTATAAAAAAAATTATCTTTCGCTTCAAAATAAGCTTCAGTTTCAGCGATGACCTCCTTCATTTGACCCAAATCTTTTTCCCTGGAGCATTTTTTTAAGATCAGCAAAGAGCCAGTAGTCACTGGGGGCTAAATCTGGCGAGTATGGGGGGTGGGGAAGCAGATCAAAGCCCAATTCGTTCAATTTTGCCATTGTTTTCATCGACTTGTGGCAGAGTGCATTGTCTTGGTGAAAAAGGATTTTTTTTCTCTGCATGTGCGGTCGTTTTTTTGCGATTTCCTCCTTCAAACGCACCAGCAAGTCAATATAATAATCACTGTTGATCGATTTACCTTTTTCGAGGTA
>BMAW01048303.1:0-22685 GCA_019974015.1 Nephila pilipes
AATAGAATAGATAAATATGTAAATGAATTTGGATTTATAGGAAAGTGCACTACAAACCTAAAAATTCTGCAATACTACTTGAAGAAATGCAAACTCAGATATTTTCTTTGGCTTGTCATGAGTGTTTGTAATTTTAAAATTCAATTTTTGAACTTCGATTTTCTAATTCTCATAAATAATACATCGTTGGAGTGAGTGTTTAGGATGTAGAAGATTAATGGTCAAAGCACAAGAAATGGCTACCGGGCGCTAAACAAGGTGTAACTGGGAGCTAGAAGTTTGAATGAAGAGGGGAAAAAAGATAAAAATTAGTTGACTCGTAGGAGGATAGAAATGTTGAAAATTATCAATAGGGTATCCCTGCGGCGAGTCACTCGTGTTTACCAAAGACAGTAAACTCCATTGAAAAGGAGACATTTTGCTAGTGTTTCAGGTGACTGAGGCTCGGATTTATCTTCGTCAAGTAAGAGCAGGGGTCAGAACATATACGGAATCAGCAATGCGCTTTCTGTTTCTTAAGGTATCCGTACACCTTTGGAAATTTTTTTTTGAAATACATTGATATTTGCCATCCAAATATTTGTAATGCTAAAATATATTCTAAAACTATGAAAAACACATTTAATAATTTGCTTTTAATCAAAAAAAATGATGGAAAAATATGTTGAAAATAGTACATAAATTGATTATCAGAATAACTCTCATAACTCAAAAGTAAACAAAAATATCATTACTGTAAATTTTATCTTATTTATCTTAACCCTTTTTTGGGCTGGAACTACTTTCATGATGAAAATCATATTACTACAATTTTTAATGTGTTTCGAGTCAAATAACGATGAAAAATAATTAAAAAAAAAAAAAAAAAAAAATTTTATAACAATGCATGATGTACACTTTTGTTACTAAACGCATATAAATTTTACAACCATGAAAGTAGTAGGGCCTCTTAAAAATTATTTAAGGAAGATACATGCAAAATTTAAATTAATTTTGTACATAATCTTTTCAGATATCTACGTTGCCATATGTGAATATGTAAAGAAAACTAATTTTGTAAAAAAATCAAAAACAAACCTTTAAATGCAATTAAAAATTAGCTACCGAGTAAAATTAAAATCCCTCTAACTTATGTTCTAAATAAGGTATAAGCAAAATTCAAACACTATTAGAAAGGAAAAAGTGTTCAGTTTAAACTGACATTAAAATTAGAAAATCGAAAATTTTGATAATAATGACTTTTTAAAGGTGTACGAATACCTTAACTGTTTAAAAATTAAAATTTGAAGTACTTTATGCCTCAGTTACCTTCAATACAAATATGATATGCGGATAAAAAAATGTGCTGGTTTAAATTTTAGAGAACACGTATTTAAACTTTTCTATTTAAATGAGCATTTCGTCTGGTTCAATACTCTATACAAAACATTTATCTCTCGTTGATTTTAATTCTTAAAATAATTAATTTTAGTTTCTTTTTCCAGTGAAGCGTAACATTTAAAATCCAAGACGTTCAATAAACCTCAATATATTAATAAGCAATAACTGCATTATATGGTTCGCATACGAAACAAAATCCAAGAACGGTTCTTCACAAAACAGCTTTACGTTATTTTATATCTATTTCTATACATTACATAAATATAACAAATAATACCGAGAATAAAAGCGGCGTTTATTTCGAAGCTATATCTATTTAATATCTTCTAACGCTCGTTAATGTTCACCGAAGCGAAATAATAGATACAAAATACCACTAAATAAATGATGGAAAAATAACATAAATAAATAACCATTCTATAACAGCGCTCTGTGTTCTCTTTCTGCTCCAAAGCAACTTCCAACAGTGATTATGACTGAGGAAATTTATTTATTTGTTTTTCTTTTCTTATTTATAGTTCCAAATATCATGGCGATATGGAAAGAAAAGAAATGAAACTTGCTGGCGTGTGTTTCTTGAAACGAAATTACAACTCCTGTTAGATCCATTTCTTTTCTTTTTCCGGGCGAGCAATTTTATACCTTTCTTCTTCGTCACTAAAATTCTCCAGTTGATAAATTTTGTATTTTCTGTTACACAATATGCATTTAGAAAAAAAAAAAAAAAATCAAGCATAAAAGAAAGAATGTTAGAAAAAATCCAAAGCACAAAGCATTGAATGACATTTATTGAGTTCGGAGCGTAAAAAGACCATAACCCGGTAATGAATTGTTCCAGTTTTTTAGTAAGGGCTTTATTCCTTAGGTGTTTCTATCTTTTGTGAAGATTCAAAAGGTCGAAGGTCAATTGAGAAATAGACCCATAACTTGATTCTAAATTTATTTCAAAGCTGTTTCAAAATCGATTTTTATAACCGAATATGTTCAGAGGTGTAAATTACGTAAGTTTATTATTCTGCAATCTAGCTGTCAAATAAATTAAATATTTTGGTTGAAGAATTTTATTTTCAGAAATATAGTAATAGTAAAACAAGTCATATTTGAGGTAAATTATATTAAAAGTATATTGCTCGGTTATAATTTCTCTACAGATCTCTAGATGAAGCGACAGTCAACTAAATAACATCGTAGTTGATGACGTCACACCTAATGTAGTAAATTAAAAATAATAACTTTTTTTTTCGATAATAGTGTTTAGCAAATTAATTTTATCCTTTTTGAAAAATTATAATTAATAATATTTTTATGAAGGAAATATTTTGCCATATTTGTTATTGTTTGGTTGTAATTTCTCTCCAGGACACTAGATGACACTACAGTCAACTAATGACGGCGTAGTAGATGATGTCACCTAGTGTGGTATATTATAAACAATAATTGTTTCTTCTTTCGTATTATTGTTTCGTAAATTAATATTATCTATTCACAAAATCGTTATAAATTATTTTCGTTTTGAAGTATGCTGTTTCTGTAATATTTTTCAACTATATTTTTTATTGCTTCTGTAAATGTGTTTTGTAAAATTAGTTCCGAACGTTCATTTTGAAATAATATGCATGTGAAACATTTATATTTACAATACATTAGTATTTGCTTCAGATCAGTTAGTGTGTATAAATTCCATTTGCAGAACAGAAGCTATAGTTGAACAAGTATGGTAACGTTTATTTTAAAAAGAGTTGAAAGAAATGTATTATGAGTGAAAGTAATGTGTAAATAAAATGCAAGAAAATGTGCTTTACTTTTTGTATAAAGTGTGCTAAAATAAATAAACAATAAAAATTCTAAGTAGATAAAATGCAATTCTGAAAATATAAATATAACGTTTGAAATTGAACTTTGAGCTAATTTAGAGGATTGAAATTTCTTTATCATATACGAATAATATATTAGAAGAGGAAGTACTATTAATAGAAAAAGTAAATAAAAAAACAATTACAGTTTCATTCAAAAAATTTAAATCAAAGTATATATATATATATATATATATATATATATATATATATATATATATAAATTCAGATTGATAATATAAAAGACATTTTTAAATTTATGAATTAATATAAATTAGGAAGAATTTTAAAATTCAATTTATTTAATAAAGGCGAAACAAAAGTTAGCTCTAAGCTGTCAAGAATAGAATATTTCGCAC
The DNA here is from genome assembly GCA_019974015.1 of Nephila pilipes. NCBI lineage: Eukaryota > Metazoa > Arthropoda > Arachnida > Araneae > Nephilidae > Nephila > Nephila pilipes. The sequence continues at coordinate 3,593 of BMAW01048303.1, forward strand.
TATTTTATAATGATGAAGTGACCCGAATTGTATTGATTAGTTAAATTTTGAATCATATGTGTTAAACATTTTAAATTATCTCTTAAGGTTTATCAGGGCTCCTGGATTTAAAGAATCACCTTTCTTTTTCCATGCAATATTTTTTAGTCTTTGGACAGTTTCATTTATTTAGAAGTATTTTTAAAGACAGTTTTTATATGTTTAAGAACATATTTTATAATTGTTCATACACGCAGGCAGTTGAAATTGGAAATATTTACTGAATAAGGAATATCTTAATAATTTTATAATTCCTAATTCTTCCTCAGACAAAAATCTTTGAATGAATAATTTGATTTTTCAGAATGAATAAAATTCAAAAGTAAAATGTGCAAGTGTAATTCATCATCGAAGAAAATGGAACAAACTAGTCAATATATAAAATAAAACATGAATAAATGTAATATTTTTGAAAGAGCTAATAATTCATCATGTAGAATGGGAAAAGAAAATTAATCTTGATCGGTTTCTTATTAAAAATGTTGTTTTCAAGTCTGTAAATAATGCAGAATAAATAGTTTCAAATATCTAAATAACATCTGCTGTAAAGTCAGAAATATAAATAATTGTATTATCCATACTTAAGGCTACATAGTCTCCAGAAAGGTCGAGCTCTCTCAGTTACATCTTGTGTCTTGGAAAGTATTTAACTTATTTGCTACGACCCACTGGAACATCCAATGAAGGAATTCTACTATCTTCCACTTAAGTGCGCTCCATCTAGTGGTAAATCTATGGTTTTCAGAAAAGCTGAGCCGTTATCTGTCTGTCAAATTTTGGGATGATGACGTAATTCATAAGCTTAGCCAAGTCTTTCCTAGGAAATCATAGCTAACCCGTTGATTTGCGTTAAGCTCGCATTCAAACTTCTGTAAGAAACCACGCCATCTGGTTTACACAGACAACATTTAAGCAATGTTCTGTACAGCAGCATTGCAGGCGCCAGATGACGATTCCACTTTCTTTGAAAATCATGGTTTTGCAAAGTCGCACGAGGACGTAATCGTATTACAGACGCAACATGTTTAGTAATCTCGATATAATATTTAACAAATCTGATTTATTTCTGAATAAAAGTAAATTTTTTTAAGTGCATTTACATTAAACATCTTAATTTATTTCAATTTAAAAATGATTCGGATGACTTTAAGATCTTTTATTACTATTTTAAATAAACATAAGTTTTGAGTAATTTTACGACATTTATGTTTTAAAAAAACAGTTCCTAATACAGGATAGAACGGTATATTTAATGGTGCCTAAACATATATAAAAGAACTTTCAATAAAAATAATAATAATAAATTTTCTGTTATCTATCCCCTTTTGGTGAAAGAACAATTATTTGGGTAAGTTACAGAACATGAATTAATGTTATGTTTCTCAGCCTTATGATCAACGTATTTACAGTTGTGAATAACATATACGTTCTAATCTCACTAAATGTAATTCTTCACGCATTGGAATTATGAAATGCTTATCAATACTTAAAAGATGTAAATATAGAGAAGTGAAAAATTTTAGAGGGACTAACTGTAATTTAGAATACATATATTTTTATATTTACTTACAGATGGGTTTATATGTAATGTTATTTAGTTTTTGAATCTGTGTTATAATCGTTTACAATGTTGTTTTATTTTTGTAATAGCTTCCTAGTTACTTTTAGCATTTTACATCACAATCTGAATTATCATCAATCTGGACCCAGGAGATGAATTTCATAACAAGAACTATCAATAATCGTTCGGTTAATAATAACTTACCGTTAGAAAAATTAACAAAAGATAACATAAAATTAATATAACATGTGTAAAACATAAGATTTCACATTTATAAGTCGTCTCAGTAAACATTAGCATCGGCATATCAATTTGAGTTACGTTTCTTTTCATTTTAAAAATCAAACATCTTTCTTCAAGGCAGAAACAGCTGTCAAGATAATAAAGCTTCAAGGATCAGAGAAAAATCCATTAGATTTTAGTTTATGGAATACATACTACAGACTAAGGTTAAAATAAATTGGAACACCTCCTCTTACATGTCCAATTTTACGAAAAATATTATTAAGCTGTTTTGAAAAGGAGCCCGAGACAGGTTTAAGATTATATTTCACTTTCTTTAAGCTGGAACGCAATCTTTTATGACCTGCAGTATTCCTATAAATATTTAAGAAAAATATTTATATCTATTCTAAGTCAAATGCAAGCTGCTGCAGCATCAGTAGATTTTCTGAAAACTTCTGATGACCAAGTTCAAGTTTTCTTAAAAGATTTTTCAATTCTTTAGTTTATTATCAATATATATAAATAGGTAAATAGTAATGTCCCCATGTCGGTCATATTTTTTTGAATGTACTTTAAAATTTAATTAATTATTGACTTTTAAGACATTATGTAATCAAATGAGGAATTTTACTTCGCTTTATTTTAAATTTTTAGATAATGTTAAATTTAGAAATTTGTTTCTGAGCATCGTTGTAACTCTATGATATAAACAAGTAATATAAAAAAGAAATTTAAGTCAATTTCTACTAAGGTCGACAAAGAATTTTTTTATTTTAGTTACTTTTTATTAAATAATCACAATTAATACAAATATGTATATACATATGACAGAATCACAATATTAAGTGGCAAAAACTTTTTCTCCCATATAATACTAAAATTAATTAATTCTTTCGGTAAATTAAATGGTTGGAATGTAGTTTAGCTCAACCACCCTTGGCGAAAGGAATTATTTGGGGATATTTAGCCAAATGTGGTTACCCTGATCCGCTTCGTGGACTTAACATTCATCCAAAATAAATCGCCAAGTTTGGCAATTTTTGAAATCGCACCAAGTGGTTGGGCTAAACTGCATTTTAAACAATTAAATTTAATTAATGAATTAATAAATTTAATTTGAAAAAAACTGTTTTAAAAACAAGTGTATCCACTACAAGTTAAAAAAATGCATTTGAACTTGAGTGGATGAATAAAAAGTATTTTATTAACGAGTGAAAATTTGAACAAGATATATATATATATATATATATATATATATATACTGAAAATCTATGAAAAAATAATTTAAAACACTTAAAAAGACAAAAAACTAGAAAGAAATGTGACAATGAAAGAAAAATAAATGAAAATATGGAACCCAGCAAGTCAAAAAGCAATATCGGGCTGAGGACCGATTAAGCGGGGTTAAACTAGTTCAATGGTACCAACCTTCCCCCTTTGCGACTTGGTAGGCTGAATTAGGAAATCCAAATTGCAAAAGAGTTCATGATTAAAAGATGCAAACAAATTCAGCGATAAAATCTACAAAAATAAAATCTATAATTCCTTGTAGGCTGAATTGGGAAATCCAAATTACAAAAGAGTTCAAAGATTAAAAAATGCAAAAAAAATTTCAACGATAAAATTTACAAAATAAAATCTATCATTCTAAAAATTATCAACAAATCAAAATATAAAAATTACTTACAAAATTCAAAGAAATGAAGATTCAAATATGTGAGTAGTAAGACGGAATTTTCTTTAAGCTTCAAGATGTATATCACATACTCAAAATGAAAAAATATAACACATCATCACCATATAAATTGAAAAAAGATTTAAGTCATTGTTTGATTGGTAATAAAATGTAAAAAGATGCAAACAATTGGTTGGTAATAAGTAGTATGGTGAAGGAGTATAACGGTCCAGAGAGTGAGTAAAATTGTAAGCTGTGTAAATGTAAAAAAATAATAAATTCTTCACGGCTAGACCACTAACAAGCCGACTTTGTGGACCTATTGTTGTGTGGTGGATTTGAAATTGGATCATGATTCGCAAAGATGTTTAATATATTCCCGATGTATATAAGCATTTAAGAAATTTATTGGATAATCATGATCCAAACAGTTGTTGAAGAATTTTTTAATGTTATTAAATTTGTCTATTTTATGCGTGGTTAATTTGTTATTACGTAATAAAAAGCCCAATAAAATATTCCTATAAATGGATGTGTGTAGATTACTGTTCCAAAAAGGTATTTTAATAACATGGAATTCGAATCTCTCTCTTTTATCGAAAATATTACTAATAAGTCTATTGTCAATTATTTGCAAATCGAGATCTAAAAATTCTACTGTATTTGAATTAAGATTAGTTTTTAATAATTTGAGGTAATTAGGGTAAAATGAAATATTTGGTTTAAAATCCTCAGTTTTACCTAAAATAATTAGATCATCTATGTAACGGAAAAGAAAGTAAGAATCATTGTCAATCTGTTGTAATTCATAAAAATGTAAATAAAAATTGGCCAGACAATTACTAGCTGGACCTCCCTGAGGGAGACCCTGAATTTGTTTATAGAGATTTTGACCAAAAACTATAAAATTCTCTTGTAATACAAGTTTAACGAGAGTATTGAATTTTTCCTGTTTTATTGTTTGATTAAAATGATATTTCTTGTATAAAATTGCAAGAACCTTAATTAAATCTTGAATATCTATTGAGTTAAAAAGGTCTTCAAAATCATATCCATGTATAGAGAATACCTCTTGTTCCTTCATGTTTTTGACAATTTCAAAACTATTTTTAATAATAGCGGTATTATCAATATTGTCAATAGATTTTTGAAGAATGGATTGAAGGAGTTTGCCAGATTTAGTGATATAGGTGTTATATCCATTCGTAATACTTCGAAATTTTACAGGATTTTTGTGAAATTTTGGCGTTAAGAAAATATATGGAAATTTAATGTTTGTAAGGTGTAAACCCACCTTCTTATTGAATGCCAAAAGACGATTATTTATTTCTCTGTTACTATATTTGGATAACTGGAAAGCATTATTATTCATTACATGTTCACTCAATAATTTATGATAGTAAAATTTGCAAATAATTGCATAATTTGCAGGAACCTTATCTACATAAACGATAACAAAATCTTTCTGCAAATCATCTATATCAAGTTTTAGATCTTTAATTGTAATTTCCTTATCTACTTTAAAATTCATATATAGAATTTTCTTCAAAACACATGACCTGAATTCATCAAATGCCTCAATTGGCAAACCATATTTAATTGCAACCTTAAGAATAAAATTGTCAAAATCATTAGTAATTTGTTTTCTCACTACAAGGTTACTATTAGTAATCATGAGCCTGAATCCAGTTCCTTTATTCATGAAACCTCTCAATAAATCGCTTTTAACGATGTTCATGTTTCCCGTAACAACATGTTGATGGAATGAATCAACATATTGTTTGTAATCTTTGCATTTACACACTTGTGGTGTTTGTGACTCTGAAATATTATTGTAATTAAAAATAGATCTACCAAGTTTTTTATTGTACTTAAAAGCTCTTTTTATCCTGATATTTTTAATTGGAAATAGAGCCATGTGTTTTTGAAACACACCAGAAAAATTAATTTTATTAAATGATTTATTCATAAAGAGAAAGGTGCAATATTCTGTAATATATTTTTCATTAATATTCAAATTAATTTTCATTTTATGGCAAAGATATCTACATATATCTTCAATGATATGAAATCCATTAGGTGTTCTCTCTTTATATATATATATATATATATATATATATATATATATATAAAGAGAGAACTGGTAGTAGGAATTTAAAAAGGATGATAATAATTAATGAAACTTATTATACTGTGCGACTATAAAAAATCTCAAAATGACTTTCGCAATAAATTTAAAAAAAAAATACGGATAAAAAAACTATTACACCTGTCCCTCGATTTACACGGTTAATTGGTTCCTGAGAAAACCGTGTAAAGCGAAAATTAAAATTTTTGTATGAAAAACCGTGTAAATCGAAAACAGCTATAACCATGCGTTTTAAACCATTTATTCAATATAAAATTAAATAAAAAACAAAAACCAAACAAAATTGAGCTAGTTATTATAAATTCAAAGTGTTTTCAATCATTTATTCAGTATAAAATAAAATAATTTTTGTGGATATTGTCGTGCCGCATCTGAATCAGCAGATGCTTGCTCACCTTTTAATTTCAGATTACGTAAAGAATGCCTTAATCTTGGTATCTTAAGGTAATCTTGACGCATATACATGCACATGTGGTGTTACCAAATCAATGAATTAAAATTACGCGGAATTTGACAGTTTGACAATTTTTTTTTATTTGAATTTAAAAAAACCGTGTAAATCGAAAACGTGTATATCGAGCACCGTGTAAATCGAGGGACGGGTGTATTAGCTTCAATAAAATTGAAAGGTTAAGTCATTTGGTTCATCAATATTGACTCAAACTGATAATATCAAGTGATCATATTGCATGAAATATTTTGTAATGAACTTATTTTTTAACAGATAGAGCGTAGTCTTGCTCGTAAAAACTCTGTATTAATTATTCGGTGAAAATGCAGTTTAGTCCAACCACTTGGCGTGATTTTAAAAATACGCCATGCTTGGGAAAGTCAAAAGGGGTGCCACGCATAAAGCCACCACAGTGAAGAGAAACCAGGGTAGCCTCATTTTGTGAAATATTGCCAAATAATTCCTATCGCCAAGGGTGGTTGTGCTAAACTGCAATCCAACCAATTGTTCTTCAGCTTAATAATTTATTGTTTATGTTTCTATCTCTAATACTTTTACTATTCACTGTATTGTTTTGATTTTATTGCAAATGTTTCCGTAAGGTTAATTAATTAAAAAAAAATTTAAAAACTATAATTCCACATTTCAAATTATTCCATGTAGTAAGTTGTGTTATCAACGAATTTAGGGTCTCATGGGTTTTCTTCTTAGTAAGTACGATAATCATGGCATCGAATCTCCCTCCTGATATCATTCCTTTCCCATCGGGTTTGTTGACTTTGGTAAAAACGGTTGACGAGCCCATAGATACCCTGACGATTCTTCTCTTTTTTCACCCGTTTTTCTTGGGAATTTAATTTTAGCTTTTTCCCCCAATTTTTCAAACTTCTAGATCACAGCTATACATTGTTTGGCTTAAAATAGCCACATCTGGCTCTTGCGTCAGTAAACCTATCATCATTTACTCACTGTTCATTCAGGATTTTGTTGCCGCAGTGCAGACGCAAACACACTATTAAAATTAAAATCAAGGATTCTCTTGAATTAATTTATTTGTTCAATATCTTTTCTTCAATTATGAGTGAGTAAATAATATTTATTTTCAAAGAAATTTTTAATAATACAATTACAACTACACGTGCTATTATTTTTCTCATGGCATCGTTACATCTCCAATTTAAGGGACTTGAAATTTGTAATGTTGATATAGAGAAAGGTATCACTAATGTTTTTCAAATAATTCCTAGATTTAAGACTTTAGGTAAGGGTATCCACAAAATACATAAATATAAGAAAATATTTTAAGATTCTCTATTTTCGAAGAATTTTTTACCTTCGTCATTAACCCTCGTGTTATTTTTAATTACGACGATTATAATAACAATCACAATGAACCAATATTTTTTAAGTAATTTTAAACAAGGTAGTTTTAGCCACCTAATTTTAATGCTAAAAAATTCTATGTCTATATTTCCGCGTTATTTAGACAACCATTTTTGGTCATTGAAACATAACAATGCTTCAAATTTTGCATTTTTAGATTATGCTGTTTAAACCCAGATAATATTTTGCTGATTCCATAGATATATTAATTTTTAAAATTTTATAAAAGAACGGTAAGAAATTGAATTTTTAAACTGTAAATAAACGTGATACAGCATACAGAAAAATATCTCTAAATACATCTGTCAAACATTTTAATTGAAGTTGAGTAAAATAGAGTGAAAGTATTTGTTTTCTATTAAACTCAACAAAATTTTAGATATAGCATAATATATCTGTATAAAAATTAAACGAAATTAGAATAATAAAATTAATATTTTAAAATTTTCTTTAAAATTAAAATTTTGAAATTGCAATTATGTTTTCAGCGTAAAGAATATTATATTTATAAATATTCAGCGCATTCTTAAAGTTATAAATGCAGTCATTCTTATGCAAGATATATCTTATAAGAGCATGATTTACAAATTTAAATACAGCTATTGTAACATATAATTGCTCTAACGTAATTATTCATATATAATAACATTTTCTTTATACCAAATGACACATATCCCAACGTTGATTTACTTCTATTGCTTTTAATAAGAAAAAAGAGGTTTATTTGAATTTAATAAGATGAAAAGTTAATGATATGATAATTACATAATGATAAGATCATGATTTACAAATGTAATTCCGGCTATCGATTAATAATCCTTTTTGCATAATTATTCATAGACAAAAAGTGTTATTTTCCTTATAACAGATAAATCTTATCTCAATGTATATTTATTTGTACAGATTTTAATTTGAAAAAACGAGAATGATTTAAATTTAATATGCAATGACCTCTTTTTTCTTATCGAAGAAATTTCAGTTATCTTAACTTACTTAAGTAGATTAACCCTTTTGCTACCGGAGGGAGAAAAAAGAGTTGCTTTTCTGTGCTCGCGGAGAGTCAATCTGTGTCCAGACGATTTTAGATATTAAGCCTAATTCGCGAAAAAAATTCCTTTAAGAGCGACTATTCATTAGAATATTATAGTTTTTACATAAACTATTTAAAATGCATCAAACTTAATATATAAAAAAGAAAAAAAAAAGATTTAATCGAAAATTGTATGTTTTATACATATAATTATTACATAATAAACCATATCTTTCAAGAAAATATAAAACATATTTACATTTGTTACATAAATTTCACGGTGTAATGATGTATCATTACATGGAACATATAGATGTAAAAATAAATCTTATTTCGCTGCATGGTATATTTATAAAAAAAAAAAAAAAATTCAATACATAGTCCAATGTCACATGTCTTACACACATATTTTGACACTTCACGCAAGAGTTTGAGTAAAGGACACATCTTCTTCGTCCTTTTTTTTTTTTTTTTTTTTTACTTTAACGTCTATGAACAAATTTGGATTATTTTCGTTATCAATACTGTCAGATTCATTCATTAGTTCGCAAATCTCAGTATCAGATAAATACTTTCTTTTCGTCATGACTGTTGCTACAAATGTCCTAACCCATATAAAGCACCATAAATTCTACTTCGAACTTCTAAGAAGCAAACAAGATAGAAAAAAGCAAACCGAAGCAAGTGCATCCTTTTAATCACGTCTCTACATTTAAAAAGCCACGCCGCAACACGTGATTTTAAAAATAACCCTTTCCTTGTAGCCAGAAGTGAAATCCAAGTCCATATCATCAAGGTCAACACTCCAAATAACCTATCAGTATAGATTTCGCAGTGTTGTAATGTCATATAGTAACATTATAAATTCAAATAAAACGTTCTCTTCAATCGTATCCCTATTGATACGCTGGGCCGTAGAAGACACTCACGGAGCGTATCAAATATAATACACTGGGCACAGGAGAGCAAACGCGAGCGTCTAGCATGTGATACTCTGTTAGCGAACGGGTTAATAACTCTATTAATTTATAAATTTCTAAGTTAAATAATAAAGCTGTCAATGTTTGGAAAAATTTATGAAAGAACGTTTTAAATAATTTTCTGATAGAGAGAAATGTCTGAAAACACTGTCGGTCATAAGTTGCGTGGCAGTTTTAAATATTCTGATAGAAATAATTAAGAACTCCAAATATTCATCACCGAAACATGAGTCAGTAGCTTCGAACCCATGTTGCACTGTAGTGATGAGTTAGTCGTCTATCTTCTCGAACATGGTTTGGTTTCTGTTGACTAGTTTTCTAGTCCTTGTCGAGTGGTTAACTTGTGGGCTAATTGTTATTTGATAATTTTTAAAATTCTATTAATTAATTTTTAAATGTCTCAACAGTTGATTTACGAATAAAATGTTAGCAACTACGAAACTGTTGGTAGGTAAGTAGTTGTAAGATTACCACCTATCCCCTTGACCGTTAAAGTGTGTTCTCATGGTATCGTTCCTATTGACTCCTCTGATGTAAATTTGCACACTTATGACTCTTGATACACTCGAAGAGAACTATTTTTGGTTGTATTTTGGTAATCTAAGAAAAACATTGAGTGATATTATGTGACCTATTTAAGAAAATACACATGTGTATTCAAGACAATTCACTTGAAGGTATGTAACTTATGAAGGAGAACTTGAATTTGTTAAAAAATTGTGCCTTAACTTCCATTTAAGCTAAAGGTTTACATGGGAATCGTATCACATCATTGTTTGAAACAGTTTCTCAAATGTTTCAAGACATATATGTGGAAATCGAACTTGACTTATCGCCCAGAACGCGGCCATAGAACGTCTCACCAACAGAGAGCGCTGCTACTGTCTCGGCGACATTCCGCTAGGGGAAAGAAGACGTTTGTGCAGGAAGTTGCCATTACGCAGAGTGTCTGAGATATATCGCCGCTAACACCGTTTTACGAAATAAGTGCACGGAGCACAACCTCACTGGAATGAACTACTTACGCTTATTGGATCAAGATAGTACTTACACTTTTTTTTTTAATTTCATACTTAAGAGTCTGTACATATAATCCCTGTAAATAAGAATAACTTCGAATAAACCGAAGTATCATCATTGTGAATACCCGGACATTACATATATATTCATAGTGTCGAGTTGAAAATCTACAATAATTTCTGCTGATAAGTCATGCAATTGTTCTTTAAAATCATATTATATTTAGTATTTTATTACTACATTTAGGCCTCATTTGATTCTATTTCCGAGATTCCTTTCATAGTAGCAAATTTGTAGGATTTTACATATATATTATAGGTTATATATTGCGTGCGTGTGTTTTTATGATTAGTTCTTTCAAATTCCACGTAAGAAATAATAGAAGATCCTTAAGTATAACAATGTTGAAAACTTTTTGTACGACGAGGGAAAAAATTTAATTCAAATATCATTTATCTCTGCATTTAATTTTCGTAAAAGCTTTAATGCCTGCTGCTTCTATTCAAAAAGCAATAATAATTCTACGTTAATCAGCAAAAAAATTCTCGAATAATAAATGAACGCAATTATTTTTAAATGCGGTAATACAACTATGTGGTAAAATTGTGAAAATATCAATATCACACTAGTAATAGGTTTTGAATATGTATATTTCATATATTTTCCAGACCTTTAAAAATGTTAGACACGTGCATTTGTTCTTTCAAAACTATTGTTTGATCTTCAAAAAGTAATTCAAATTCTATGATTCAGCAAAATGCTTTGCAATAAGTTCAGCGGTAGGCAAAAAATATATTCTATTCATGCCTTTTTATGCAGTCCCTTATATATCGATTGACGTAACAAATAACGAGGTAAAGATTGGTATAGCAGATCAATGCCTGACAATCCTACCTTCGATTCCCAATTGCCTTTGTCTGCTTAAAATGCAAATTTCAATGTAAAAGATGTAGAGAAGTCAAAATTGATTATAAGTGCAGCGTTTTGAGAGAATGTTCTCGTAAAACGTGCTTTTTACGTAAAGAAATAGTTCACTGTTAGTATTGTTCTATGCGGGGATATTCTACAATAGGAAAAAAAGACTGAAAAATGGGGTTTCTTTTGAACCATTCCTTTTAGAAATTACGCAAACTTAAACTAGTAGAAAGATAGGCTTAAAGAAAATAGAATTTTTATGCATTACGTAAAAATAAAAAAGTTCTTTTATATTGTCGATAGCACATTTTCTTCAAATATGTTTGGACAAAAAGTAAAATGAGTTAAAATTATTTTAAAAGTATTTTGAGACGGCTTTAAAAATGAAATATTTCCACGTTAAAAGGGAAATGATGTATAAAAATAATAAAACTGAAGTTTAATTATTTTTAAACATAATAAGTCAGACGATAGCTTTCATTGTACTTATTCTGTCGGTTCATATTCTTCCTCAAAAGACATCTCCATTACCAAGAAGTTTAAATAATAAAAAAAAAGAATTTAATTTATAACAGATAAATTCAGCTAATAGAATGGTGCAATTATAGAGAAGTTCTTAATAATTGTTTTTATTGAATTGCTTCAATTATTTTTAGTTTTGCATCAATTATTTAGATTTTAACGCATCTTATACAATTGCCAGACTTCCATTCATCGTTTAAAAAGTTAATTCATTACCACAATGAAATGCAATTAGAATTTTTTTACAATTTCTACCATATGGCTTTCTAGTTTATCATTACTGTAATGATATATGAAATATTATTCACTGTAATCAAAAATGAATATTCATTCATTGCATTAAGTATTATGAAAAAAAATCGTGGTATACAGACTACTTTCATTTGAGTTTTGATAACTGAATATTTTCAGTTAAAGCATCAAGTAAATTATTACCTCCCCTTTCTCAACATGTTGGTAAGTATAATATGAATAATGGCTAAGCGAAATAAATTATTTCCTTCATCATTAATTCATTAATTATCACATCAATAGATTACTTTTAAAACTAGCGTTTAAGACTCTACTCATTTTAATATGTATATTTATTTAGCATTGGAGTTGTCATTATTTAAAATTTGTTTTGAATATTGAGTCTATGAAATTTTAATAAATTTTTAGGAAGCTTCGTTGATATTTCGAAAGATTCGTAAGCATATTCCTGTCGGGGCCCCCCCCCCACAAACAAAAATCTAATAATTTTTTGGTGAATTATTTGCTACTTAAAACTTATTTTTCACATCAACAGATGGCAGCAGCATCGCTTTACTGAATGTAATGAGATAGCTAAACGTGAAAAGAGAAGCAACACGAGGGCAAATTGCGACGGATCTCATAATTTTGAGCCTCGATCAAGTCACGAAGACGCCACCTGAGCTACCGCCTCCCTTTCCAAACATCCACATCACGCCAAGAGTTAACTTAGGATCTCGAACAGATCGTATCAGCTCCGCTGCACGGCTGGGTAGATTTACGAAAAATCTTAAGTTTTAAATTTATTTTCTTTGAAATGAATTTATTTTGATTTTTTAATAATTTTCTTCCATGTTTCTTAAGATTTTCTTTATTATGTTGAAACGAAATTTGATTCATTTTGTGGATTAACTCTCAATGAAATGTTGAAAAAATATAACTCTTGCGCCATCTGATAGACGTAAATGAATAGTAGTGAATCTATAATAATGCGTTGAAAAGTTGCAGCTTAGCATTTTAAATTTGTTTACGAAAATCGTTTTGTCCAGTAATTTGTCGATATAAATGAAACTGCATTCAAACGATATACCGAATGAACATTTCTCCATCTTTTAATAAAAGAACAGATCGAATTTATTAATATCTTAAATCTAGTAATCATTAATGATTTATTCAAAATTACTCAAAGTATTTTTTTAAAAAACCAGTCTCCATCAAAAAAAATTGCTGCAAGTTGAATCGTTATATTTTTCATTTCATGCTTTAAAAGAATGGGTATACCTATTAGTACTTAAAAACAATAATAATAATAATTGTAGCTAAAATATACCGCATTTACAAATAAATTACAAAATTTTATGAATGCTAATTAAATTTAAATATACATTTATCCTTAAATCTTAAGATATATATCGATGATTACATGAAATAAAGCATCATTCCTCATTATTTTATGGAAATTTCAGCTGGTATGCAAAGCGCTAAGTTTCTCTATATTTCTTTATTTTTGCAATTGATTAAAATATTTGTATTATACAGTTAATAGAAAAAAAGTTTATAAAAATTCTGAAGATAAGGAAACGATTTTACCTTAATTCATCTAAATAAAGAATAAAAATGAAATAAAATAAGAAATTAACTGTCTGGTTATAAGTCTAGGGCGTATTTTTTAAATTTAGTCTCGTAAATTCCGTACACTAAAAAAAATTTTTTTTTTGTTGCTATACTTTTTTCTTCTTAAGAGATGACACTGTAGCACTAATGACCCCCGAGAGAATGAAGGAATCTTTCTAATGGGATCAATGGTATCTTAACTATTAAAATTATCACAGAGAAAGATAAGTTCCCTATTTTAGTAATTCAGTTAGGAGAGAATAGACTCACTCAGTCTAGACTATCAGAGTTCTTCGATCCTTCGCTGGCTGTTTTATTTTTAGAGAAAGGAAAACCTTAACCACTAAATGTGGATATTTTCTTCTTTGCACTGTTGTGTGGGTTATTTTTACCCAAAGTTTTCTCCATTACATTTACTTGATTCACACTTAATAAAAGCATTTATATTTGCTTCTAGTAATTCAGTATTACTAGCAGAAATGTTACAGTTCCTTATCAATATTAATTTTTAATTAAGCCTTATCTTTTGTTTTAAATTTGTGCTCAGTCCTCGAGCTGAAGATGTTTATTGACCAAAAGGTTGTAAATGATATATTGTTATTGCATCTTATTACTCAAGGTCTAGTCTGTGGCGTTTGTCTGTCAATATTTGGGACACAAAAGCCACAATGTTCTAATTGAGGAAACACAAGACTCAAAAAATAAAATTATTTATTAGCAATACAGAATAGTCAAGATCGATCTCTCTAGAACTCAACCCTAACTTAAAGCTCTAATTTATTTTTTAACCCTTTCGCTACCGGAGGGAGAAAAAAGAAGTGCTTCTCTGGGCCCAAGGCTTCTTACCGCGGAGTGTCACGCTGGGCCCAGACGATTTTAGATATTAAGCCTAATTCGGGGGGAAAATTCCTCTAAAATCGGCTATTCATTAAAATATTTTGTTATTTAAATATATTATTTGAAATACATTGAACTTAATATATACAAAAGAAAAAAAGATATAATCGAAAATTTTATGTTTTTAAGTAAATTAATTACATAAAAATCATATCTTTTAAGAAAATACAAAATATATTTATATTCATTACATAAATTTCATGCTGTAATGATGTACCATTACATGGAACATATAGATATAAAAAAAATAAATCTTATTTTGCTGTATGGTATATTTATAAACAAAAAATTAAATGCATAGTCCAACGTTACATGCCTTACACACATATTTTGACGCTTCGTGCAAGATTTTGAGCAAAGGACACATCTTCTTCGTCTTTTTTTTTCCTACTTTAATCTCTATGTACAGATTTGGATTATTTTCGCTAACATTACAGTCAGATTCATTCAATAGTTCGTAAATCTCAGTATCAAACGAATACTTTCTTTTCGTCATGACCGACCAACCGAAAGAAACGAACAACTGAGAGCATCTGTTACCAAAAGCCCAAACCCCCGTAAAGGGCCATAAATTCTCTTTCGAACTTCTAAGAAGTAAGCAAGAAAGAAAAAACAAACCGAAAGCAAATTTACCCTTTAAACCATGTTATTACATTTAAGGGCCGCTCTGCAACACGTGCTTTTGACAATTACCCCCTCCTGTCAGCCAGAAGTGAAATCTAAGCCCATATCACCAAGGTCAACACTCCATATAACCTATCTATATAGATTTCGTGGTATTGTAACACCATATAGTACCATTAAAAATTCAAATAAAACGTTCTCATCGAGCGTATCTCTATTGATAAGTTGGGCCGTAGAAGACACTCAAGGAGTGTATCAAATGTGATACGCTGGGAGCGAACTGGTTAAATAAGAAATCATTCCCTTACCAGTCCACTTTCGACAGTTACCACGTAGATTAATACTGTTAGTTGAACTCACTTCAATTCACACAAATAACAGAATAATTTCAAGCTCAATAACAATTTTCTGGCTGCATCATTCCTTATCATCTCTCTCTCTCTCTCTTTCCCCCATTAATTGCATATAATTTATACATCATTACATCTATATAAATCACTACATTTCACTCTATCTTTATCTAATTTAACTAATCACAATTAATTTTGTTTGGGAGGGATTTACAAGTTTATGCATCTGAGCTCCACAAAAGTTTCTGAGTTTAGTGCAGAGAAAATCGCTAATAGCCCAATTTCACAAGTCTACAACTTGATCATCCCGAGATCAAAATTCTTCAAGCAATGAAATACGAGATGAGATGTAATTACATATTTTCTTTCAAGTCCCATACATTTAAATAAGGTACATGGGAGAGGACTGAGAAAAAAATACAAAAAAAATGCAGTCTGAAATGCTTTCTGTCCCTTGTTAAACGTAAGTTTTATTGTATACACTATTAAATTTACAAATAGTGGCTTAGACATTTCTATCTCCCTGTCTAGTAATGGCAACAACAGAATTTGGTCTGTTATACCACGAAATATTTGGATTTTCCCTAATCACTCCTTCGAAAATTTTATTTCTGATTATGTTTTAAGGAAGGTGCGATAAAAATTTGGACTTTAAAGAATAGAGGTTCTTTCCTAGGTCAGATTAACAGCACTTAATGCTAAATGTGACGGACCCCACTGAAAGATTTCATATTCCTACAAAAGTTGCTAGAGACTTTAAAGAATAGAAACAACAGCTCTATCGTCGACTACCATACATCGCGTCAAGTTCTGGATGGTACTGCAATATGTGGTAAAATCCAGTTATTGATGAATGAGGTTTTCGATTTAATATCTTAAAGTGCGTCTTTTTAAGCAGTAAGATCTGATCTGAAAAATGAACAAATGTTTGGATTCCTAATATTGAGTTTATATTGAGTGTTATAAACAAATACAGGTAAGAAATTAAAATTTAAACAATTCGAAAGATAACACAAATAATTTTTTGCATCATAAAATTTCTAGTATTCTGTCAGTTACACAGTAAAGGCGGGTAGCATTTAAATCTTTAATTAATTTTTATTATTGTCTAAGAATAATCAAAAAATCAGTATTGGTGTTACGACTGAAGAGTGGTACTTTTGCTCATCCTAATCCAAATTTTAACTGAAAATTCTATTTATCTAAGTAACCATAAAAGTGAATCTGATTCAGAAACAAATATAATGGATCTAATTTCAGTCTCAACTATCCTACACCCATTTAATCTCCCAGTACAAATGATGTGTACGCAATTCACTCTCCCGACTTCAAACTCCTCTCATCATTTAAATTCGTTCAGTCTCGCTTTCTAAATTACTTTATTATTTATTATACATCAATATATAGCAATACGAATATACATAAGTTATGGTGTATTAACAAATCGTGTTTCTCAAGTGAAATAACGTCATAGAAAAGCTCTTAAGTGTAATTATAATTAAAGAGAAACATCCATGAGAATCCTTTATAACTTGAAGTTCTAATTGATCGTGTTTCTGTTCCTTAGTCTGTTAATTGGTTTTATTAACTTCGAGCAACACGAGAGCAATCGTCGACCGACCTCGTATTGTTGATCCTACATCAAGTGACGAGGACGACACCGTGACCATCCTATTTACGATTAATTGCATATACATATACCACAGAATCTGAATAAAAGCTACCGATTAATAAACAGAAATAATCAACTTTTCTTATATTCCTCGTTTGTATATACCTATATAACTTTATAATTCTCGAATACTAAGGTAACTCGCAACATCCACACTGTAAGTTAAAATCTATAAGCTCTCATTAATTCGGCGCATCTGGAACCACAGCCGTGTCTGATTAACGAATATCAGCATAGCTTTATAATGGAGATACCAAATGTCTCTTTAATCACTCTAGATAATACCTGAAGCGTGTAAAGCACGTATTTAATGTGTTTACATACATTCTAAGCCTTGCAAATGGTATAAATATTCGATAAACCATTTCCTCATTCTGTCAACAATGAAGTTAAATTCAAGTAGTACCTTATTTTAATTAAATATTCTTGAATTTATAAAATCCGCAGCATAAAAGAAAACAAATGCAGCACACTGGTAACTAAAACACGGTTCTCCAGTCACACGCATTCTTTTATTAATTTAATGGGTTTTCAAGAATCTTTTGTTGTCCTCTACACTGTATATACACAGTGGCAATATTGGGCAAATTGCATCACAATTCTTAATAATCTGCCTGTGACGTTGGGCTATTCGCGGTTTTCTCTTCACTAACTTTGGTTACTTTTAAATAAGATTGAGTGCTTTTGTTAAACAACCTTTGCCCAACCAAAAATTAAACGGGAATATGTAGATAGAAAGCAGGTAGAAATGAAGTGAAGCGGGAGAGTTAGGAAATATAAAAACTCAGATTGAGAGTAGCGATAGAGAGGTTGAGTGATTCTAATGTTCGGCAATTGTTCCAGAGTCGGAGTTGAAGTCGGAGCCGGTAATTGTTACAAGTTATCGGCTGGGTAATGTATGCTAGAAGTCAAGATAGCCTTAGTGGTAAGAGTCAGTTAGATTATTAGTGGTAGATTGAGTTAATATAGTTAAGGCCCTGTCAAGGAGATCGTTTAATTATTGTCGTTATGTTAGCAATCAAGTAATAAATACTGTTTTGTTGTTCAAACGTCTCTTTGATTGGCTTATTGACTTTTATTATTGATATATTCAGTTTAGCTATGGCACAAGAGGCAAACAGGAATGGTCTGCCGTAACAAGCCAAAGAAATAAATTATCAGTCGATAAATTTATCGAATTCTTTAATAAAATATAATTAATAGATTTATTCTGAATGCGATATTTCGGTTGTCAAAAGAATATGGTGAGCTAGTGTAATTCAATTTTTATATTTATTAGAGCTACAAGTGCTTTTTGGATTATAATGAAATGCAAGGCTATGTTCAAATTGTTTTTTATAACAGGAAAAGTACGCTTGTCAATTAATACTGTTATAAAATTGATGCCTTTTGTGTAAATTGTTCCTTAAGTCGTAATTTATTTACCATTCTAGAAGAAGATAAAGTGATGCATTAAAAATGGAGATAAAATTCCGGTTCGTTTTTCCACATCAATATATTGTGTTTACTGCAGAAATAAACTAAGAAATGAAGGCGCCTTTTCTTTAAATGCGTGCCACAGCGAAATGTAAAAGTAAATAGTCACGTTCATGCGTTTAAACTTGATTCGAAACAGGAAAAATTATTCACGCTTCCGCGGTCAACAATAAAAATGAGAAATTTAAAGTAAAAAGATCGATAAAATCACAAAACTGTACTGAGAAAACTAATTTAATGGAAATAAAATAAATGTTCCCGATTCCCATCCATTACTTC
>BMAW01048311.1:0-44594 GCA_019974015.1 Nephila pilipes
TTTTAATAGACAGGTTTGCGCCTTTTTTTCTGACTTCTAGTTGCTACTGCAGCTGTAAACATGAATATTGCTCCTCAGCAAGCTAATTTGCTATTTTATTGTTTTTCGTGCTTGTTTCCCTCAATTTTGAAAGCATTTGAGTAACGTAAAGCCTCACTTAGAGACTTTGAATAAAAATAAGTTTCTTTAACACACAATAAAACCTAACTAGTGCTTCTTTTATTAACTCCGATTCGATATAACGAAATCCTTTAGTTTTGCTAAATTTCACACAGTATTTTCCAACTAATTTTTTTATGTCAACCTATACCTAAATGAGAGAGAGACCAAGTAGAAAAAAAAATGATTAGTGTACTTACAGTGGCACAAACAATTGAGGATACACCTTACTTTTACTTGATAAATCCA
The DNA here is from genome assembly GCA_019974015.1 of Nephila pilipes. Lineage (NCBI taxonomy): Eukaryota > Metazoa > Arthropoda > Arachnida > Araneae > Nephilidae > Nephila > Nephila pilipes. The sequence goes on from BMAW01048311.1 coordinate 409, forward strand.
ACTTTCAATCAAAATAACACCTTAACCGGAAGTGCAAACGAATTTTTATTCTTAAACATAACAAAAGGTTTAATTAACAGTAAAAATAAGGAAAAATCATCGACAAAATTCTAAAATAAAACTTTTTAGAGGCATTTCAAATAAACATAAGCGGATTTTTACCTCAAAAAATTGAGGATACACAAATGAAATTTTTGTTTAACTACCACTTGATTTCTTTTTGCTTGCTACTAATAATCTAAGTTTGGGAAATTTTATCCTAAACTTTTTCAACTGTTATTTCTGTCTTTTGTAGTTGGTTATGAGAATATAAAGCTGTAATTTTAAATGGAAAATGGCTCCTCGGAAAGAGACTAGTATTGATGTAAGAAAATTTATATTAAGGTTATTTAAGAAGGGAAAATCTTATCGTGAAATAGCTGAAATTGTCGGTAGAAGTCACTCATGTGTCCAGAAAATCATTGGGAAATTTAAACGCGATGGATTAATTCAAAATAAGAGTGGAAGAGGAAGGAAAAGTATTCTGAGTGATGTAGCTAAAAGGAAAATTTTAAGAGATAGCAAGATTAATCCTAAACTGAGTGCAGTCAAACTAGCTGCAGAAACTTCTCGAATAATCTGCAGAAGTGTAAGTGCTGAAACTGTGAGAAATGTGATTAGACATGCTGGATATAGCAGTCGAGTAGCTAGAAAGAAACCTTTCATAAGCTTACAAAATCAGAAAAAGCGTTTGGAGTTTGCAAAAACTCATCAGTTGAAGACAGAAAACTTTTGGAAGAAAGTTATGCTTAGTGATGAAAGTAAATTCAACATTTTTGGAAGCGATGGTCGTCACACCGTTTGGAGAAAGCCGAACACCGCTTTGGATCCAAAAAATTTACGTCTTACAGTTAAACATGGTGGTGGCTCCGTCATGGTTTGGGGTTGTATGGCTGCAAATGGGGTACGAAATTTAGTTTTTATAGATGGTATAATGGATCATAAGCTTTATATAGACATACTCCGCAACAATCTTAAAGAAAGTGCACAAAAATTGGGTTTAGATGGAAATTTTATATTTCAGCACGACAACGACCCCAAACACACGGCACGTAATGTCAAAATTTGGTGTCTTTTTCATTGTAAACAGCAATTGCACACACCGCCACAGTCCCCTGACATCAATGTCATAGAAAATTTGTGGGCCACACTAGAAACAGCGGTCCAAAAACACCAGATTAGAAACAAAGCCCATTTAAAGCAAGTGTTACAAGAAGAATGGGATAAAATATCTCCAGAAACCACTAAAAAATTGGTCGAATCGGTACCAAGACGTTTGGAGGACATTATAAAAGCCAAAGGACATGCAACAAAGTACTGAAACTGTCTATGCATGTAATATATCGAAAAAATTTCATTGGTGTATCCTTAATTTTTTGAGGTAAAGATCTGCCTATGTTTACTTCAAATATTTGTGAAACTTTTAATTTTAGATATTTTTTTGTTGATTTTCGTTATTTTTACTGTAAATTAACCCTTTTATTACGTGTAAAAGTAAAAATACGTCTTCTATTCTAGTTAATGTGTTATTTTCATTAAAAGTTGGATTTATCAAGTGAAAGTAAGGTGTATCCTCAATTGTTTGAGCCACTGTATGTTTATTATTACACTCAGAACTCATATGATTCCTTCCTCGTTGGAGTCTAGAGATACACTGACAACACTTGCAATAAAAACACTAGAGGACGCTTTACACTCTCATGCATGAACACAGAACAACCATATACCCTTTATTTTATGACCACGCATTTTTGTTGACGTTGTTTTCCTCAAAAGCATGTCAATAAATTTCACCTATAAATATTTGAAATAACAATAGGAGTGATATTAAATTTTTGATTAATTTAACGTACACCTCACGACGAAAGAATCTTACTGTTATTCCTTATTTAATATGATTCTGTAATAAAACTTGGCATTACGGACTATGAGAAATAACTCACTTAGTGGTTTATAATATATAATGAATTTAACGTAAACCTTATAGAGGAACGAATTTCACTGTTAATTTTTATTTAATGTTTTTTACTATCAAACTCGGCAAAATGAACAATTAGGAATGATACTGAGTGATTTATTTATTTATTTTTTGATTTATTTAAACTTTACAGGGGAATGAATTTTGCTGTTAATTCTTATTAAATGCTGTGAATCTGCAATGAAATTCTACAGTAGTGTTCCTTTTTTGCGTAGAGGTACCAAAGATTGCAGGAAGGAAGCCTTACGAACGAGGCACACGCTCCTTTGAAAACTGACCTTGAACCATTTATCAATACCCGAGAGGGCGGGAACATGCTCTACACCCATCGATCGGATTTCATCAATGTGTCCTGTTTTGTTGTGGTAAGGTCCAGTTTCTTAACTTTTACTACGAAATTTCTGATTTTGTAGTTTTGCGAATGTATATGTTCACTTCTTGCTTTCTCTCCTTTTTTTTTGATAATTATAAATAAAAGATAATTTTAAATGAGCTTGTGTGTGTATTGATGATTTTCTAACGAAGAGAGAATAAAATTTTACTTTGTTCGCAATGTCTCTAAAAAATTAAGTTTTACGAATTCTCAATGTGTAAAGTGGACGCTAATTGTTTTTTTATCACCTCATTTTCCGCCTTTCAAATTACACCGATTGTTGACGTGAAAATTAAGCCCTGGTCTTCCGTAAAGGAACTGCCCCCTCCCTCCAAACAATTCAAATTATTTAACTGTAACATTGACTGGAGCTCCGAAGTTAAGTATCTTGGGATCACCCTGGATTCCAGACTCTCATTCAAACCTCCCATCCAAAATATCTCCGAAAAATGTTGGGGGAAAATTAACAACTGCATACCGATAATTGGCCGTAACTCTTGTCTCTCACTTCAAAATAAATTACTACTCTACAAACAAGTCATTAGACCCATTATTCTCTATGCTTCCTCTGTCTGGGGTCACTCCGCCAAATCCCATATTCAAAAGCTCCAAATCCTCCAAAACAAAATCCTACGAATCATTGTCAACGCGCTCATGTATGTTCGTAACTCAGTTATTCACAATGACCTTAAAATCCCCCTCATTAAAACACACATAGCTTACCTTTCATGTAGATTTTACAACACCCTCCACTTTCACGAAAACACACTCATACAGGCTCAAACAATCTTCGCTCACAATTGTGGCTGCCGAACCATTCCCATATGAATCATGTCAAAATTGTTTTAACCTACACCCTCCTTAATTTTTTTTATCATCACACACTTCTCCTTAATACCTCGCCCAACTAATTAACTTAAATTGTTCTATTCAACCAGCTTTCAAACATAATTCAACCAGTTTCACCCCAAAGCCATCAACCTTGATTCATGCATCCCCTTTTGGCTGGCCCGCGACTTTAATTTCAGGTTCTACATCCTTTCTTCAGAAAAGACTTTCTTTTTTGACTTTTTCCCCTTTCCTATCCTTAAACTTTCCACTTTCAAAATAAAAATTAAATTAAAAAAAAAAACAAAACTGATACATCTTCGGATGGTAATATATATATATATTATATTATATTTACTTATACGCAACAAAAAAAATATGAATAAAACCTTTTACATCTCTCCCTACTTTAAATTAAGTGCCTCGGCGTGTCGTAAATTGCTTGTTACTTCCTATCTTACTGTATAAATGAAACCGGAATAAAATGCCTGCCCAGGCTAACACTCAAATTATCATATGACTGCTGCTGACGTGAAAAATAATCGCGATCATGCGCGTATATGTGAAATTGGGGTTCCAGTTCAGGAGTCGACCTCGTCACCTGATCGAGGCTCAAAATCATGAGATTTAATTAATCGATTGTTTATTTACACCGTACTTTGAAGCAACACGAGGGTCATTAGCGATGGGGTCTAGTAATTTTGAATTATATAAAGTCTTGAGGATGACACCTGAGCTGGCACCCCACCTTCCTAACTTCCACACCATCCGAAAGGGAGATCTTTGAGTTCCAACATATTTAATGTTCATGAGCTCTGCTGCACCTCGGGTCTTCAGTAGCATCAGAACTCGAATTCATGACTGTACAGAAACCACACCGGCCATGAGCTCGCTACCATGACCACTCGACAGCCGTGACCGATACATCATCGATCGCACTGGCTATGGTTAGCGATCCTTTTGTGTATGAATGGAGACAGTAAATAAATGAAGCAAAAGTATTGAATGAGTAAAAGTTAAAAAAAATTTTTTTTAATGGAGTAGGAGCCAAATCTGGATATACTGCATCAAATATGCGGATTTGTGATCTAGATGTAAGAAGGAATGGTGGAAAATGCAAAAAAAAAAAAAAAGTGGGGAAATAGGGAATGATCGCTAGGGTATCTTGGTGTCATGTAACAGATATTTACCAAAAGCAGTAAACCCCATGAGAAAGAAAAAGAGCACTAGGGAACCTCGGGGGTTATGATTCCTAAACTTACATAGAGTAAAAAAACCTCTGAGGAGAGAAAAGAATTGATTTCATTCCTATTGCGCGGTAAAAAGGCACGTATTTTTAATTTATCGGTTCGTATTAGAAGGCACCCGCACCTCTGTATTTCTCTCTAATGGAACATTAATTTAAAAAACATAATTTTTCTTTGCATTACTCCTGGGTTAAAAGAAAAGGGGATTGAGAGGGAAGGTAGCTGTTTAAACACAGTAGTGGTTAAATCGTCGTATATCTTCGTATCTTATGTATATTTTGAAATGTACGTATTTTACGGTATGTGAAGTCATCATTGGGATTCCTCTCTTTAATTTTGTAAGAAATTTTTATAAAGTTCACTATTCACACTAATATTTCCAACTGCTCCGAAATAGTCCTTTATTTATTGTTTAAAAAACTATCTTTAGTCCTAACTGGAGTGTCGGGGTATCGAGTTCCGGTTCCACCAAAATCCACCAAGCAGAATAATGGGTCCCTTTAGAGGCTTTCCTTCTCTATGTAGGAACGGGAATCATGATCCCGAGGCACACTCTAGAGATATTTTTTTCTCATTTGGTTTGCCTTCTTACGTAAAAATGGGTGACGCATCCCTAGGATACCCTAGAGATCCTTCCCTACTTTCAACCTACCTTCTTGTCAACCAATTTTCTCATTTTTACATTTTTTTTGAACATCTGGATCGCAGTTGTATCTTGTTTTGGGCAGCATATCCATATATGGCTCTTGCGCCATTAAACATCGCCATCATTCATGCAGAATAATGAGCTACACTGGACCACGTTGAAGGTTTCTCAATCTCTATACGGGTTGTTGTGGGAAATAGAGCAGGGCGAACTCGGGTGTCATCCACGTCGCTTAACTGTGGCTTAAAATTATTAGATTTAACACCAATAGCCCTTGTGCTGCTCTTGAGTATTGGTCTTCAAACTTCGACAGCTCACAGAACCCTTAGAACAAGTTTTTTTTTCTTTCTGGAGACTACGTTTCACCCTTAGAACAATAAATCTTAAAATTATATTTAAAATAGATCAATAAAATTAGAGGTACTTTATGTAAAAGCAATTATAAAAAATATATTGTGTATTTTTTATTGAAACATTTTGACTCATACAGTTAATGTAATTTATTCATCAATAGCGTTAACTCGAGTGCCAGGCGTCACCCCCTTGCATTATATTTAGTGACTGCGATGTGCTTTTTTACACAAACTGTCGAAGTCTTGCTCTTTTGATGTTATCTGCAGTCGCATTTCATATTCTGCATTTAATTTGTTTCTATATCTTGTTTTTGTTGCTACATATGTTAAAAAAAGATTTTTCACTAAGCAATCAATGGTTGTTAGCTTATCGATCATTGCGAGCATACAAACTTCGCAGGGAAAGGAAATCCATTCAGCAAACACGTCGACTGAGCAAATGAAAATCCGGAGCTACTTTTGTACTTACGTCACTATTGACGTGTCGCGTTACGGAAGTCGGCAGCCCGCACATGAAGCTTCTGATTTAATTTCCAAGATTATTTAATTTTCCAACTACATGTGTTTATTAACTGAAGAATATAAATATAACATAGATTAAGAAAATTATATAAAGCACTCGCGTACTAGTCATCTTGTATGTATGTTTTATTATTTTCTTTTCGAAATTTATTTTCAGTCTTGGAGCTCCGGTATTCAGAGATACACACTTTGAAGACCTCTACTCTAGAATGGCCGAGCTCAACCTCTCGACAGCTTAGACTTTTTTTAAAGTCGGATCAGGTGTTACCAAATGATGTACATTTGAAATCCGAAAAGATGACCACTGTGTGTTTGGTAAATACATACGTCATTTCGTTCGAAGATTATAGATGGAGCTAGCTTCACTTTTATAGCTCTAATTTGCAATTTACAAGCATGGTATTTGTTGGATATCTTTGAATATTGATTGGTTGATTGATTTCTCATCAACTCCGCCCTTAGTAGCAGCAAGGGGACAATTGGTGACAGATCTTGTGATTCTGAACCCAGTAGAGCAACAAGGATGACAACTGAGCTGGCACCCCACTGTCCTAACTTCCACATTACAACAACACGAGGACTTGATGCACCGATAGATTTAATATGCATCAACCCCACTACACGATACTCCTTTAATGGCGTCAGGACACGAACCCACGAATGAAACAACGCCTGCCATGAGATTGCGACCATAATCACTTAGTAACTGCGGCTCTTTGCAATTGCACAGCGATGAAGTGGCAGATTTTAGTTTGGCAAGGGAATGCTGCAAAGTGATTCTTCTAACACCTGAGAACTTGATGCTTCGGAGGTCTAGTCTTTGTTCGAATAAAAACACGTTAAGTATGATTCCATCGAAGCATTCGTGTGACTCTGCCTAGAGTAGCGGAAGGTCTGGGCACAGAATATTTTAAGGTCTTAAAGGTTTCAGTTACTATTTGCTTTGGATAGATTCAAAAGCAGATACATCAGATATAAGGCTTCTGTGCCGGGTGGACAACTAAACGCAGCACGATAAAATGAGCAAATGCATGAAATGTAACATGTGGCAGAAAGAATAATAATGTAAGAAGCATAAAATCCCTTAATTTGCTCAAACTATGATAAAAAATTGTAATTTTTTTAAGATAGCGTATATTTAGCTCTATTTGTGTCGTCAGTGAAGCATAACTTGCAAAATTTATAGTTGCAAATTATGATCAGTTCCGAGGATGTATCCCTCCATTGGAGCGATTTGTATGGTTTTCAATAAAACTACCAGAGCTTAGTCACCTAGCCTAATTTACAAATTAAACACATGTAAATGAATATATTTTGCATTTTAATGTATAGTTCAGGCACCCTATCGGAGTAGCTTGAACCAATTTAATCGTTCCGAAACGATAATTTGTCAAGAATTTTTCATCCGAGGGAACAAAAAGGAAACAGCGGAACCAGATTTGGTCTGAAGGGTAGCTGCGCAAGCATTGCAATGTTGTATTTGACTAGCCCATCCTTCACAATAGTGATGTGTGATTGGGTGTAGTGTCGTAATGGTGCATCCAGGTATCCATGATCCCCCTCTGCTGTCACATGAGCACTTAACTTCGATCACAGTTCGAAAGGTCTCTAATTTGGTCACATATTCATTGGTTCGAGTCGAAGTTCGATTTCTTTCCTACCATCAATGAACATTTCGTACCACTTAAAATCACACTGATGATGTTCAAAGGTTCATCTTCGTAAAGCTATGGTTTGCCAGAAAATGGCGCAGTTGTCTAGCGGTCGTAATATTATGGAAGATGAAGTCACTAAAATCTTGTCTATGTAAACTAGTGACGCATTTTCTCGCATTCAACGCTCTTTAGGAAACCAGGTGATATGGTTTACATAGGCAACGTTTTTGTGAAGTCATTCACCGCATTACTACGGCCCCATATAATAGTTCCGCTTACTTACGAAACCATAACTTATGGATCAAATGGAAAGTCTCAGTAGATTATTTGTTCTTTTAACACAAAGTTTGATAATACAACGATACTTGGCAGTACACTGCATTTTCACTCTTGAACGCAAGCTCTTAATATGATTTCTTTTTGGGTGAGATATACATACCCAAGATAGCTCTCGGGGGCAACTGACACAGTTCTCCAAGCTTACATCATACACTTCCATTTATTCCATCCTTAGAGACCCTCCTCAACCCCTTCTCATCGGCCGGCAAAAATTAGTCCCTATATTTACTGGCCAAACTCCTTGTAAGTATACATAATAATATACATGCAGGATTGAGAATTGCTGAAAAAACTTCCTCTGTCGTCATATCGTATCCCATCAAGAAAACAGCTGACGTTCCACTTGAACTAAATGTACTTTTCCCTCGGCAAGTTAATTAAGAATAAAGTCACGGCAGACGGATGTCAACTACTGTACTGAAATGGTATTACGAGTGATTAGTTTTACGAGCCCTTTTTTATAAAAATCGAAACCATTCAAGTTCAATTTACTATGTATGTATATATATATATATATATATATATATATATATATATATATATATATGTAATTAAATTATTATTAAAAACACTTAACAAATAAGAGAATAATTTAAATTCAAAAATCAACAAAAGAAGACTTTTATAAAACTATGTAAAGTAAATGAATAAAAATTGAAATAAAATTTGAAACAAAATATGCGCATTCAGACTGGGGGTGGGGGACTGAATTGTGAGGTTAAACATGTTCATCATCATTTTTCTACACCGTTTCCTGCCAAAATCTACTTCAAAATGACATGCATCTTTAAAAGCCAATAGGAGCGCACCCAGCAACCAATAGGAACGCTCCCTCTCCACAATCAAGAACCGACTTCAATTTCTTCTTAACCAGACATGAGGAATAAGTCAGGATACTTCTACCAACGCCACTAGTATTAGCCTCACTTAACAGTAATAATAATCAATAGCATTTATTTAAAAAAATTTTAAAACTTCAATTTTAAAATTTAAAACTTTTAAGATAAAAAGGAACCACCTTCAAGAATCTTCTTTCTTGTCGTCAGCACTCTGACTATACCTTAATGTCCATTCTGCAAATAAAATGGACTACTCAGATTCTAATATCTAATAACTTAAATTTAAATTTAATTTTAAATTTTTAAAAATTTACTGATTCATAGTTATTATAACTTTTAATGTTAATTGTAAAATTAATAACTAAGCATTGCTCGTTTAACTTTTTTGCTCTGGCAATTCATTATTTTTTCAATTTTTGAATTAACTTCTGGGCAAGCTGAAAACCAAAGTTCTGTCTCACCTCCAACTAATTAATTAAAACTGGGGATTAAAGCCTGTGAGGGGTTATGCACCCCAATATAAAGTTACGTTCTACATGTTCTATGGTACCAATCCTTCCCCCCCAGCATATATATATATATATATATTAGCAAACTGGTAAGCACAAAATTAAAATTATGATTTTAAAATATTATTTTAGAGAAATAATACCTAAAAAACTGGATAAACTGTCCACTTCTGGTCTTAAATGTCACTACTTCCTGTTTCATTTTCAACTACAGCATAATTTTGAATTTTACTTTACGTAAAATAAAAACATGTATTTTTTTGGAATCTTGATGAGTGGGACTTTATTTTACAATTTGGAGGGGAAAAACGTGAAATTCTCATTAAAAAAATGCCCTTTCAACCTAGTCGGATACCTTACAGTTAGCACTTGTGACTTTTCACAATAATTTTTTTAAATGAAAGTTGCATATCTACAAACGTATTGTCAAAAGCATTTTTCCCCTTAAATTACTGTACATAAGTACACTAACCATTTTTTTTCTACTTGGTCTCTCTCTCATTTAGGTATAGGTTGACATAAAAAAAATTAGATGGAAAATACTGTGTGAAATTTAGCAAAACAAAAGGATTTCGTTATATCGAATCGGAGTTAATAAAAGAAGCACTAGTAAGGTTTTATTGTGTGTTAAAGTGACTTACTTTTATTCAAAGTCTCTAAGTGAGGCTTTACGTTACTCAAATGATTTCGCAATTGAGGGAAACTAGCACGAAAAACAATAAAATAGCAAATTAGCTTGCTGAGGAGCAATATTCATGTTTACAGCTTCGGTAGCAACTAGAAGTCAGAAAAAAAGGCGCAAACCTGTCTATTAAAATAAATAGATGATCGGAAGAAACACGAACCCTCATTGCGTTGACAGCAAATAGAGATCAAGTTTCACCTGCTCCGACGGAAAAGATATTTTGAGCTCACTAAGGAAGAAAGTCAGGGGGCTTATTATTAGCTTTCAATTAGCGATTCGTCGACGTCAAAAGATACCGACTCCCTCCAAGGTAGCAAGAGCTGCTCCCTTTTTTCCCCGAGCAATCAGGTGGCCTTTTATTTGCTGTTTTGTTTCCCCCATACGAACCATTGTTTCTGTAAAGTCGAGCTATTTTGGCTTTTCCGTTTCGCTTGGGTCTTTTTATTATTAGAAAGTCGAACTGCTTTTTTTTTTTATTGTTTCCAGGGAAAAGCCTCCTCTGCGCTCGCAGTCAAAACAGTCACCGGCGGAACAGCTGGGAACGACAATAAAACAACAAAAATAGAACCCACTTTTTCAGCTGCTGGCCCGTAAAAAAAAGTGCTACATTCACAAGACGCGAGGTACGGGGATTGTGAAGGCGTCTGGGGAAAAAAAAAATTGTTTCTTCATATTTCGTGATTGCCTGTCTTTGTCATCCTTTTTGAAAGAGATGCAGTCAACAGTTGAACAATGATCGTTAAATAGATATTTTGAAGAGATTTTTTTTGTGAAAAAGAAAGTTTGATTGATATTTGAAAAATGAAACCTTTTTTGTTATTGCGTGTGTGGTTTTTTAAAAGATGTGTTAGCAAATTTATAAGTCTCAAAAACTTATCTTATTATAAATCAAAGGAAATTTTGTAAATCAGGAATATCAGATCCTGGACCTTCTTTACAAAAACGAACTTAATATTTATGTGTGCATTCTTTATGTGTTATGTAGTACATATTATATTTTTGGAAATATATGTAAAACTAACTTAAAGTAAAATGTGCTTATCTTTGGTAGCGGATTCCCCTTTCTTTATTGACTATATGACTTCGATTAACATTGTTTCCTTTAGTGCTTAGACGTCTAGGAACACGTCCTAAGTTCTATACCAGGTTTTAGTTCATACCAAATTTCAATTGATATACCAAATCTGCAATTGCTTGAACTGACATTATTTCACTAAAGGGTAAAACAGAATAGAACTTTTCCCTCCTATCAATCAGACTGCGGGGAGCGCTTCAATTACAGAAGCAATTTTTTTAATTTTTTTTTCAATTTTAATTTTTTCCCCAAGTGGTATGGTCATCCGTTCATCAGATCTAAGCGTTTTCTGAATGCTGAGATTTCCTGAAATAATAAATTTTAGAATCATATTAATACACGAGAACTATTAGAGACGGAATTCATAATTTTGAGTTTCGGTCTAATGACGAAGACATCTGAGATGGAAGTTTAGAGAAACTTCCGTACCATGTCAACGGGAGGACTTGGTGTTTCGACTGATTTAACGAGCATCAGCCCCATTACGCGGCAAGTTTTTAGTGACATCAGGATTCGAACCCATGAATCGACTGAAATAATACCTGACGTCAACCGCAAGCTCGCGAACATGATCCCTCGGCTACCGCGATCACAGCGTTTCCTAGCTCTTCGCATCTTCTGTGCCTGAATTTGATGAAGACATACATTGTCAACTGTCCTTCTTTGGCGCTGGACTTTCTCTACGTCAAATGCTTCAAGTTAATTCGATAAGAAATAACAACATACAACTAGGCAGACACTAAGGCAATGTTGTCAGCCCCATTCTTTACAATTTATGTAAAGTTAGATCAAATATAAACGAGAATTTCTGAATTGTGGCAGACGAATTTCATACATCTTGCCACAGGACCCATAACGAGTTATTTACAGCTTTAAAAAAAAATTGGCGTTCTTTTATTCTTCATATGTTCATTGTTTATCTGCTGGGAAAGCTTTTTCTACTGTTTTTGGGACTCACAAGGTTTTGTATGCCTCGAATGTTTCAATGTCATACATTTAATGCAATATGCTCATGTAAACATTTGGAAAATCTTGACGCTACATATTAGTTCAAAAGACGCTCCATTATGATCCGCAAAATTCTTTTCTAGGACAATATCGTCGATGAAACAAGAAATACAGTTGGTGAAACAAGAAAAAGGAATGAAACTTCACTGCACAACTTAAGCATTCTACATATAGTCTGAATATAGTATTTGGACTTGTCAAAGAAGTGTTAAGTGAAGAAAGGTTTTCATCGAATAAATTAGAGGAATTTGTGTGCAATTAGTTTTGTAGAAGTCGAAATTCTACTTTTCAAACAGGAAAAAATGCTCTCAAAACGCTGGGAAAAACGTAAAGGTTTTAAAGGAAGATGAATAGATAATAATATTGCTGTAAGTTTGTTAAAATTAGAGTGTATTTCATACAATATCTTTTACTCTTTATAACTGTTCTGCTTTCTTTTATTATTGTATCGTATTAATTATTGTAACGTCTCATATTTATTATGAATATATGGTAATATGTTATTGTTTTGAGAAAATGGCGTCAACAAAAATGCGTGGGCATAAAGTAAAGGATACATGGTGTTAGATTCAAAAGATTGACATTATAATACATCATGATAGCAATAACTGCGTTTAATTTGCTTATGGTTTATTTACATTGCCAAGATATATTTAATTTAACATATTTTATCATATACTTTTATTTTATTATCCGAGAAGAACACCATTGTCTACTTCCCTAATTTATCTTATTTTAATACATTTAATGAAAAAAAAATCGATTTTTATGACATAATCGTCTATTTTTATTCTTTTTGTTCCTAACAGTGTAAACGCTTTTGCACTTTACAATGTTTCGCTCGTGAAAATAAAAATACATTAGGAATTTGAAGAGGCTATTTCTTTTTATAGTTATTGCTTCTGAGGAGCATTGGACTCAGAATTACACTTACTTTATTTCTTATTATTCATTTTGAATAATTATACGTTTTAGAGAAGTTAATAGAAAGAAAAAAAAATTAAGCACATGTTATAAAGAAATTACCAAAGCAATTTAAATTTTGTAAAATTATTGCCGCTTTTTTATTATTGTCTTTCTTTATAACTGTCTCGTTTATAATTGATCCAACTTCGTACAGATATGATTTACCCTACTTTATTAGTCTTAGCCTTTTTTAGTGATGGTGTGGCAGTACCTATTTAAGTATACTGACCATTACTAGCCAGGTGAAAATTTCAAAACCCTTAAAGACGTTAAAAGGATGAAGAAATAAACCACAAAGAACAAAATCTTAAAATAAAATATTGAAAATTACGTTTTGTTTATCCTTTAATAGCAAGTTCTGCTCTGTCTATCAATAAATCTATTTTAATGCAAATTAAAATCTAACAGAAAAAAGATAAGTTGTATCACATTAAACTTCCTTTTGAGCTTTGTTTAGTTTTAAGTTTTATTTTTTAAAATTATAAATAAAATGAACTACAATATAAGTTGTCGTAAAGTTTGACGATGTAAAATAATCCGGAGTTCCTTATTTTAATGACAAAATAGAATGAAAACGAGTAAAATAAATCAAATAACAGCACAACATCCATTATAAACTCCTTTTATTTTTCGCCAAAACTTTTTAATTGTTGTAATTATAAATATTTTTCTTAAAAAAATGTAGCGAAGCAATATTTCTACATCATTTTCACTTGCCGAGATGTGAATACCGAATCAAAATTTTCACTAAGATATTATATAAATCGAAATGATTGATGTTATAAAGTTTATTTCGATATGATGTATGAATGAATTATCATCGAATTGAGTTTCAAAGTCTTGTCTACATTCAGCTTCGATTTTGTAAAAAGAAACTATAGTATGGCTTCAATGAATCAGCATCATATTGAAAAAAGCAAGCAGTTCGAGAAGAAAATTTAAAAAGTTCTATATGAAGATTTATTTATTACAATTTAGGACGAGTCGAACCACCATATGCAAATTCCAGACCGTTATCTAGCACTGAAATATGACAACATATCTATGTAAAAATTCTTGGAAATTATTTTACGTTTTGGAGACATTAATTATTATTTTCGGTTTAAAATGGACACACGTTCCATATGTAATCCTTTTAAATTCGCTCAACAATGAACATCCTACTAACTTTGAAATGTTAAATAATATAATGTTAAAAAGGATTCATTGAAATTTAAATTCATCTTGACAGTGTATTTTAATTAAAAGATATAACAATGATACAAAATGTTGCTACAAATGTCAAATGACAGTAAAAATTCTGTCACATTTTTTTAAAAAAGTTGTTTATAATGTGTCGTAACCACTTCTTTAAGTCGAGAAGTAAGTTTGAGAAGTCACCATGTATAGCTATTTTTATTATGATTGTTCAATTGTATATTCTTATTTGAATAATACTGCCCGCCCCCGCATTTTGCAACATATAGTAGTTTCAACAGTTTTCTTTACTAAAAATTATAATTAAATAAATCAATTGAAAACATATTCGTTGAACCTGAACAGAAAAGATAAAACACTTGAAGTTGAGAATGATATTCTGTACCGGTATATATCAACTCTGTACTCAACTTGGATTCAAGCAAAGCTTCATTTAATGGAGTTGAGTTTGATAGTTATTTTTTGAGTCACTTTTATATGAATTCGAAGAAACTATTATCAATTAAAATTATTTAAAAATCGCTTATTCTTGCCTTCTCAGTATTTACATTCTCTGCAACATCGTTAACAAACAGCGTGATTTTAAAATACAATGAAAATATAACGAAAATATTTTTAAGGAGCCTCTTGATACTAATTGATATCATTCTTGAAGGAATTCAAAAATTCTGGCATGGAACATTTTTTAAGAGTTCACGCATCTCTTTCTTAGTCATTCTCCATAATTTTACCATATCAAATGAAACCATTTGTTCAGTGATTATCAATAATTATCTCAGATTTTAATTATCATCTTTCATACACAGTGTATTCAAAACGTCCCAGGATACCCGCTAACAAAAATCACAAATGACTCTATGTCTATGAGACTGACTGGATGGTGTAGGAATGACCTTTAGCTACACGTATCAAGAGGTTGCATTCATTTTTGACTAGTTTCCACTTGACAGCCTTCCTTTGCGTGAAGCGTGTGTGTGCTTCACGATCATCGAAAAAAAAATGAATCAACAAATGAACATCACATTTTGTTTTAAATTAGAAAATTTGGCTACAGAAACGTACTAAAACCTTAAACCTGCTTATTGCGACGATCGACCGAGTTTTTGAGTCGTTTTCAAGGTTTAAAGCTGGAAGAAACTCGACCGGAGACAACAAGAGATCAGGTCGTTCACTTTTGATTCAAAATAATGAAAATGTTGAACTTGCGCGACAAAATTCCGCCTTCAAGGTTCCACTGTGACTGCAACATTCTACTAAGATGTTTTGGATAGGTTTAAGGACTGATTTGCTAGAAAGTGGAAATTGGTGCCTCTTGCTGAACCACGCACCTTCTCACAAGTTCATTCATTCTTGTGCAGCCTATTTTGACGAGAAGGCAGATTTTATTCAACAACCATCCTCTGTACTTATCAGATCTGCCTCCTTGGACTACTTTTTGTTTTCCATTTTGAAACTAATGATGAATTGGCAGCAATAGGAGTCGATAGAGAAGACTGAAGCGGAGATGATATCGGAATTGTATATAGGCGTTCCAGAAAAAGTTTATGGACCTGTACACTCATTCCAAGCTATGTATTGAACAGCGAGTAGAAGCTTTATATCAAATGTAATCATATCCCCTGGCTACTTGGTTATATGGTCTGTGTGCGATGTGTCCTGGAATTTTTTAAATATACTGTGTATTTATATACTCATTACACATTAGTAAAACCAAAATCTCTTTTTATGACCACCAACGTCCATTTCTGCTAATGTCATCAAAATGTTTGATCTTTACTGTAAGGCCAACCATTATAATCTTAGTCTTGACGTGAAAAACTGTTTAAAGATTTTTTTCCCACTGTTTCTGACAGAATGTTTTTCCGTATACAATATCTCTCAAATCTCAGAACTATCGTTGTTCATCGTAGTATACCTTTTATACCTTACCATCATTATCATGCTAAGATCATGATTTCCCGGTTCATTTAAATTTGTCTGACATCAGGAATGAACTCATCATCACCCCTTGAATATCAGCATTAGTCCTTTATATCGTGATAAAGCGTTCATATTTGCCACTTTTATTTCACATATTTACAAAATGTTCAATACAGCTTTCATAGTAATTTTCACATTATAATAATATCACTTTCGTTTTGGGCTTCTATAATTTATTGAGACAACAGCAGGATATTTCGATGGCCATCTTAATTCTCTTTTAATGGATGACTATCCATGAACACATTATTATGACTTATCATCCTCATGTTCTTATTAGCATTTTCTTCTTCAGATTTCTATAACATGATCTCCATCTACATTTGTCCGCATCGTCACTGTGAATTTATAGTAAACATATTCATCGTTTTAATTCTCAAAAATATCTTTTTTTAAAACTCAAAAGCCTTCTACAATTACATTTATGTTCACCATTAACTTTCTCTGAACGATTCCTCCATAATCAATGAATGTCCAAGTTGGAAAAAAACCTTAACTTCATTGAGAATTTTTCTCGACATACTTTTCTATTATGTCTTCAATCAAAAGAAACGAAACCAAATGAAATTTTATGACAATCAACATAAAACGTCTAACATGATGTACATTAAATGAACCACTCGTCCTTAGTATCAAATTTAAAGAACATGAAACTTCTGTGGCAGGACTAAACCCATTTGTAATTTTTATAAATAACTTTTTTTTTCTGGTTCCGAGTTAAGGTTCTCTTGCACCAAGAGAAATCCAAAACTGCGATTGACAAAGCAGCACCGAGTCCTTTCTTCTCTCCTCAGCCCATGTCGTCATCGTCCTCCTGGTCCTTGATGATGCCTATCCTCCTGCCACAGGTCCTGACCTTATGGATGACCTCTTCCTGCATGAGGTTGAAGCACATGGCGATCAGGGCCATGCCGAACAACAGGTACAGGGAGCACATGACCAACTTCTCCTGAGAGCCACCATCCGAGATGACTGAGTCGCCAGGTACCAAATCGCCAAAACCTGCAGGAAAATAATTATCAAATTACTTTTGAAGAAGTTAGAGATATATGTTAAAAATAGACCGTACGTTTTAAGAAACATTAAGGTCGCAACTTAAAAATAGTCTTATATATCAAAGGTTTATTTGGATAAGAACCTCTATTCCATTACTTGTTCAGAAATGTTTTTTTACAAATTACAAAGTTTATTCGGAAAGTAAGTTCTGAAATATAATAATTCCGCCCCCAACAGATGACAGTAATCTGTCTATGCAGTATCGCGTCCTCAA
This sequence comes from Nephila pilipes, assembly GCA_019974015.1. NCBI lineage: Eukaryota > Metazoa > Arthropoda > Arachnida > Araneae > Nephilidae > Nephila > Nephila pilipes. The sequence goes on from BMAW01048311.1 coordinate 17,918, forward strand.
TGACTGAAAATGCATCATAATGGAAAAATCCGTGTATTGAAAGGCTGATACGAGCAAATTTCGAGTGTTCAAAATGTTCAAAAAGATAAATGGTCCCGTTCACCGTGAAATTCGTTCTGTAATTCGCTTTTTGAATGCAAGGAATATGCGATCATGCGAAATCCATAGATAAATCTGGCATATGTTCGACGATACAGTCATGATGGGTTCGAATGTTCAATTCAAGCAGAAAGAACGGGAACACTCAAACGGATCCAATGAATCATCCACCGTATAGCCCTGAGATAGGGTAAAGTGACTCTCTAAAGTCTTGCACTTGAATGGTCTGCGTTTTGGTGACGATGAAGAGTGTCATAACATCCCGGCTAATCTCACAGGCAGACATCTACGTTGCTGACATCTAATTCTGTAGATATGTATTAATGCCTTTGTATGATAAATGTGTTGGATGACTGTGTTTGGGAGTAGTGTTAGTAAATCGTAATTAAAAACGTTTATTAGTCCACATATGTTTTAACTCTCTCTCCTCCAGAATATACTTTTCGAATAATCCGTGCATATAATGTGGTAAAAATATCATTATATATAAAATCGATTCTCTTCCTCTAAGAAAATTGTATGAATGGCACTTTTTCTTAAAGCCAAAATTTTTAGAAACTCTTGATCTACACAGAAATAAATATAATAAAATTGATATATAGATAAATTAATATAATATAATATTTTAAATATAATGGAATATTTGAAATTCGATTATTGTACGTATATTAATTCGAATATCTCCTTGCTTCTCAGTTTTTCAACTTGGTATTTGTATCATTGAAATTAAGTGAGCACTTGTGGGAAAAGTAGCATTAAAAAGGCAGGGATGCTTGAAATTCGCTCATTATATGTATAGACATTCGCTCAGATATTTGTATATCAATTTTTCAAATTTAGTATCTGTTCATTTCCGATTGATCGAAAAAAACTAAGGCAAATTCATGGCAAGAAAAAGGAAAAAGTGCACAATAACTAATTTTCTTTTGCTTTCAAAAGTTTGTCGCGTAATGCTCTTTCCCTTGTTAAATAGGAAGCTGTTGTGATTCATTTACATTCTGATAACAAATTGTTGTAATTACTGAAATGCAGAGTATACATGTGGACTAATGTAAGAATATTGTTGCACTAGGAAATTCTATCAATGTTTGATTAATATTGATTTACCTGATATGCTTACAATACAACAATAATTTAAATAACAATAAACGTGTTAGACAGAATTAAGATAGATAGTAAAATCCCAACGTGTTTCACTTACTAAAGCAAAAACTTGTTAATGAAGTATTAAGGGATATTTGATTGATTTATTCTGTATAAATCCAATACAATGGTCATTAAGACTATAAAGAATGGAAGTAACGTAATGCAAGATGAAATCAAAACGTGCTTCATTTACGAAGGAGTATAATAAATTAGAAACACCATGTTTATAAAATTTGGGACTCATTTTGATGTTTGATAACTCATAAAATAGTGAAGATATATTAAAATTAGTAACATAAATGACTCAAAAAGTTTGATGATCCTTGTCAATGAATTTCCACGAGTGCCCCCTCCGTCGCACGGAGAATATCAAGAGGGACAGTCTTGTACAGGCAGAATGTCGGCATCCACAGCGGCTATTGTGGTTGTAATACTGGCTTTTAGGTCATCAATTATAGATTCTATCCTCTTGTAAATGATGTCCTTTACAAATACCCAAAGAAAAAAGTCCAGAGGTGTTGTATCAGGTGATCTGGGTGGCCAAGGAATTGGACCACCTTGCCCAATCCATCTCTCTGTAAAATGGACATTCAAACAACTATGAACTATGGTATCCCAATGAGGTGGTGCACCATCTTGTCGCAAAAATACATGTTGCTGAAGCTCTTCGAGTTATGGAAAAACGAAATTTTCCAACAAGTTTAAGTAAACGACAAGATGCGAGTGTCTTTTCAATAAAAAAGATAAGCTAAATGAGCTAAATGTCAAGATTACAACCTCAATAGCCGCTGTGGAAGCCGACATGTTTGTCGGTACCTAGCGTGAAATCGACAATCGTCTTGATATTCTCCGCGAGATGATAGAGCGCACGCGCACATGGAAGTTCATTGACAAGGGTCATGAAACGTTTTGAGTCTATTTAACCCTTTATGTTGTTAATTTTAATTGATCTTCATTATTTTATAACACACACACACACACTGCAAAGAGAGAGAGAGAGAGAGAGAGAGAGAGAGACAGAGCTTTTCCATAGCGATTACTTAAATAACAAAGACGACGAAAAGAAAGACCATCTCACCAATTAAATTGGTATCTAAATGTTAGAGGGCGCCTTTTAGCTTAAACAAACTGAAGATAAGTGGTCAGTATCTAATTTTGATACTAAAAAAGTAAAAAAGTTTGAAGGATAAAAAAATATACTTTTTTATCCGAGAGTTTTGGAAGATAAAAATAAATAAATAAATAAATCTTAGATAAGACTGACGAATTCACAAAAGATGATACTGCTCTTAAAATGTACAAGGAAGATACTGTTCTTGATGTGGATGATTTCTATAGATTAAAGAAGGAAAAAAAAAAATCTAGAGAGCCAGAATTAAAGACGAATCCTCGATACCCATTAAAAAAAATCAGAAGATGAATTGATAGTTCTATCACTATCTTTATTTTTGCTCGGGAGAATCATGTTCCGGACTTCGGGGGGATTGACAAAGAGGAATTCCAAAAAAGACTTCGTGATAAATATCAATTAACGAAGGATATAAGAAAAATGTTCCCAAGAAATCTGAAAATCCTTTTGTATTGGAACCTAAAGATGTCGCATTTGCGGAATGCGACTATCTGAAAAGAATTTAGCGGCAGTTAGGAAAGGGACTGAAGTTTCTCTACAGAGAGTAAAGTTTCCAGACTTGAAGTATTCCTTTCGTTAATTTTTAGTTATAGCACCTGGATATGATTTGTACCACTGAACCTTTGCCACTCCATCATTGGTGAGCCTATTATTATAATAAGCTCAGATGAGTGGATGTGTCCCAACATCTCCCAAAAGTTAACCCCTCATATGCCAAATGAGCGATGATCGCACCAAAGTGGCTATCGGGATGATAGAATCTTTTATGTCTAGAATCTTGGTAAAATTTTTTACGTGTGATATAAAGCTGGTAATCTCGAAGGTGCTCTTGGTGAATGAAAACGCATTCGATGATGTTGAAAAAATATTCATGTAAACTACTAGTAACTTTGAAAATTAGTACCTCAATGTACACTGGTGTGCAAAACTTAAGCAATAATGTAAATTTTAAGTAGATAGCCATGAAATTGCAGAAAAGGGCTATTGCGATCAGTACAAAGAACACGCAATTCTGTAGAAAGGTGTTGCGTATACAAATGTCAGAAACAAAACGTCATAGGCGACGTGAGTATATGCAAAACGCTTGCGGTCGGCGCGTGCAACTCAAGACTACATAAAAGGAAGAAAGGAGGCACAATTAAAGACATTCACTGCAAGTACAAGTGAGTTCTTTCGTGAAATATGGCTAGAAGAAATCACTTGGACGACTTCACATTCGAAAAATTAATTGCAGTTATGCAATTCAAACTTCATTATTTACAGCATTAATAACATGAAACAAAATAATTAGTACTCAATATTCGCAATAGAGGATATTTTCCTCAAAATTTATTTTTTTTATAATACCCATGGGCTTAAAATAAAAATTAAATTGATGTGCTACTGAGATAGGATTTACAATTAATTCATATGTAGGCTTGACTTCTAGTATTGATATATTTGTTTTATGAGCTGCTCACATACCCTTTAAAAGACCTCAGAGGTATGTGCACCATCAAATGTCGTTTGAAAATCAATTCAGCTGATTTTCTTCATGGAAAAAAAAAAAACAAAAACAGACAAACAAATAAAAGCCCTCATTTTGTTCAGTAATATCTATGATAAAATAATTTTCATGTCATTAAAGTTCTATCCTTAAGCACTGATATACATTTATTAATTTTTGGAAACAGAAAACACAAAGTAATTTACATCGCAATGAGAACTTAATTTCCCTCCAATATGATGAAATTAAAACATTGAGAAATTTTTTAATTACTGAATATAATACCTCATTATCACCTTATCAACTTATTAAAAGGCTATCTACATCAAAAAAATTATGGGATCAATATGTGAATTTAAATTCTTTTATTTACATTTTTCTCCAGTTAATAATTAACTTTCTTTTAGCTTGCTTGTATACAGATGATGTTATCTTTCTACTTTTCGACTATTACTGTTACATTCATCGTCAACAAGGACATCAGTTTTCATCTTTTTATGGAATTTCGCTGCGATACGAAATTTGCTGCAAATTTAAAAATTCTTTAATAATTTGATTTTCACTATTTTCAGTTAATTTAGTTTGCATTATATTTAAAAAGATTTTTTAAAAAATCTTTTTTATACATCTGTTCCCTCTTTATTTGTTATCCATTCAATATTCTGATTTCTGAGTTTAATTGAAAGTTTTTTCATTATATATTGCTATTCATTAGCTTCAGTGTTCGTATTTATCATTTTTTGAATTTATAAAGATATTCATTTATATTCTCATCACATATACAGCCAGCAATGATGGAAGATGGATCCATGAATTTGATATTACTTTTTGGTTAATATTGTTTATATATATATATATATATATATATATATATATATATATATATATATATATAAGAATGTAAATAATTATTAATGTTAATTAATATAACAAATAGTAAGAAATTTAACTAAGAAATTATAACTTTTAACTTTAACAATATTACCGTGTTCATCTCTATCCAAATATGGCAGTAAACCATTGTTAACTGCAAATCTATTGATTGATTTATTGAATGTACAAACGAAAGAACTTGCCAAAAATACTTTTCCAATTTTTTATAATATATATATATATATACATTTACACACACACAGAGAGAGAGAGAGATGTAATGAATTAACTTTAATTCATATTAGTTCCTCATAATAATAATTTAATTTCTTAATTTTCTCCATTCTCTCATTTAAAAGTAAAGCGTTAATTCTTATTTCCTGATGCCATTCCTTTTTAACTTAATTTATGCTATCACGCTCTTTTAAAACCTGCAACGCCGGCTGTTTCCACGGCTTCAGTCCTTAGATTTTATGGCTACAAGTTTTTATGCCTGCACCTAGAATCCCTCTATTCATCACACGTGTTCTATTATGTCTATCGGGAAAAATCCCTATTATATAACCTATTGCGCATCGAAAAAGCCCTCTCTTGCTCTTACACCCTACACTCTTCTGTCATGCAGTAAATTTTGTATTCTTTATCCAATAGCGAAGTTGTATCTCCTGCCGAGTGGAAATGTTCTCTCCCTCTCCGCTACAATAAAATAAATAATTAAATATGAAATTGGCTTCGACTGTTTTGAAACTTAATTAAATAGCAAAAGGCATTTCATATATATATATATATATATATATATATATATATATATATATATCATTGGACTTGTATTTAAATACCAATATGGTATCAAACAGATTAATAACAACAGTGCAGAACTAGAATTATCTCGGTTATTTCATGTTGCCCATCACCACTTACCAATGGTACTCAGAGTGACGAAACAGAAATAGGAACCGTCCAAGAATCCCCATCCTTCCCACAGCGAGAACAGCACGGCTCCGCCGGAGATGTATCCCACCAGAATCACCATGCACAGGGTGATGGGTACGGACACCCTCGCCTTGCCATTGTACTCATCCTCTCTGTACAGTTCAGAATCTGGTATTGGTTCGATACGAACCTTCAAAAAAAAAAAAAAAAAAAAAAAACGAATTCTTCATTTAATTATCGAGTTCTATCATATGAAAAATTTGTTATTACTGGAAATAAACGTATCATTTTCGTCAGGAGTTAGAAATGTGACGCATTGTGATCTCGTTAATTATATTTTCTGATTTCGTGTAGCGCATAAGTTTTTCGACTTTATTTCATTGACAAACTGTGAAGCATGACTTTTTGGCGTTTACCTTATCCAAAATTACTTGATTATACTGAAAAAAAAAGTAAGTTATAATTCATTGCTTTAAAGATATCTGCCTAACTTTGGAGAGGATTTTTTTAAATAATTGAAAAAACAACTTTTTATATGCATTATACTGTAAGATATGGCTAAAAACTTAAAATACAATGTAAAATTTGCATAAATTAATAATTGTTTTAAATATATAATCATATTTCAGCTAAAAAATACATAAAAATACCAGTAAAATGGCACTTGTGCAAAACACCAAAACTGAAATTTAAATAGAGATATTTCAATTCTGTAAATTTTATTACCATGAATTGAATCTAATTTAGGATTTGTGCCTCTTTCACAATTATAATCCTGAAAATTAAATATTTATAGGAAGTCGTATTTTAACATACAGAAAAAAACGTACAAATTTGTTACAAGTCATAATTTTTATCATCAATAAAATGCAAAGTAATCGCATTATAACAATAGGAGAGATTCAAGTTCTGAACTCACTTTCATAGAGTATTTCATGAAAGTTTCATAACATTATATACATAACTTTTTTCAATATGGTGTTTTGCGCTGAAGCAAAATTTGAAAACTTCGATTTTGAGAAAAGGCTGAAAATACATTTCAACCAGAAACTTACTTAATTAAATAAACATTTAACATTAAAAGGTCTCTGATTTGTAAAGTTCACTATCTGTATTACTTAAATAAGTTATCTTTTTTCTTCCTGATGGTCTTTAAAACCTTCCTACGCTTACATTTAACAGGTGTTGTATAACGCTTTAATTCCCTGATTCAACTGTAATTCAACTTTTTGTATTCCTTTACAGTGAAGTAGCCCGTATTTTCAATGTTCAGCTTATTTAAGACTTTTAAGCGATCTTGGTGTCCTTCGTTAAATTGTATAATTGCATCATATGTGTGTGTGTGCACCCAATTTCACAGTTTTCAAATAAATAAACACTTCCTTTAGTACTCTTTATCATATTATACCATTAAAATATACATTTGCATTTTGGGTCTTAGGAAATTCAATGAAAAACAAACATTAAAGTTCCATTTTCGGTAGAAGAATGCTACTTCCAGCTCTAAAATTTGATACAGACTATTATTAAAATGCTCATAACTCAAGTTCTATGTAAGATAGAAACAAAATTGAAACTGTTCTAGAAAGCTAAAAAATCCGGCTTTAATAATAAACCGTAAATTAAAAAAACTTTTTGACCAAAAATCGAGTTTTAAAGGTAGGCGGATACCTTAAAAAAAATAAATTTTCAGAAAAAGAGAATGTAAGAAAATATTGATAAAACATTGCTTTCAGCAAACATCAAGCAAAGGCTATCTACCACTGATTTATTTAATTTATCAGCACGCTTCTGGTGCTTACTAAGAGAGGGGACGAGTGGGAGAAAATTAGGAAATTTAAGCTACCAGCCAGTCGAGGGACGGAGCAGTAGAGGAGTAGGAAAGGTGACTTCTTGTCAATAAATTTTTATCCTTTTCCCTACTTTTTCCTCACGTCCAGATCACAGATGCCCATTGCTTGGGGCAGCAGATTTGCGCCTTCAGTCACAAACCTCTACTGCACCAAACTTTCTCGAAAAAAAAAAAGAAGCTACAAATATCATCATCAGAGAACTTTGTATTAATATATTACACTTTTAAAGCCACGCCTTAATAATAGTTTTATTTAAGCTATTTCACAAATTTTGAAATTTTCAATTACTACAAAACATGCTCCTTATTGATGTCCATCATTTTCAGTTACCATCTGAAATCGCGAAGGAATATTCCACAGTTGATCGAAGTGTGTGCCCGGAAATGTAGAACATATGGAGTGAATTATCTTTCAGTTCATGTTAAGTTCTTGGATTGTTACGTCATACGAGCTGGGCCGGCAAGGTAGGCGACTGCCTACGGCAGTAAAATTTAGGAGCGGAAAAACCGCCTGAATTAGAGAACAAAAAAATGAATGAACACAAACTACACAAGTATATTTAGATTACTTGAATTCAAAAAATAAATGAGTAGTAAAATCAAATCCATTAATTGGCTTCTGGACATTCCTATATTTTAAGATGCTCCACAGATAGAATTTAACAAGCTTATTAAAATTTAACAGGAATAGGCAGGCTTGTGCATATTTCTAGATGGAAAAAAAACTTCGAAAAATATTCTTTTCATTTAGGCTTAGACTTTGTATACTAGTTTGCTTATTGTTTTGAAAGTACATAAAATTATCTCTGAAATTAGCAGATACTAATTTTATTTTGTAAATTTGTTGATATTAACTCGTTAAAAATGTAAAATTTACTTTTGAATAAAACAGTTTTGATTTAAATCTGTATTAGTATTATTGTCTTACTTTAATAATACTAATACATATTTAAACAAAATAAATCGTCAAAATTTGTCTGTATTGAATTCGAGAGACTCCAACGGTTTTTTGTTTTGAAATGAGGAGAGATGATAGGGGAGGAGACGAGTCTCAATGCGCGGACGAGCTGTGCGGTAACTCTGAAGATTATGTAATTTGTGTTGCGATCCTTTTGTGTATTTTATGTTTATTGGGATGTGTGTTTTGTAAAAAGAAATAAATAAACGACAAGTATTTGGCAAACGGTGATTCTTATTTGTTAAAACTCATCATAACGCCCTTTGCAACCCTAGAAATATCGCGATTCATTTTTTGGCCGTCTTCGCTTTCTTTGGAGCATATTGCTGGAAACAAAACATTTTTTAGACTGGTATTTGGTTTCCGTAGTGCGAGTATAATGATGAATTCAAGTGACACCAAACCAAGTTTCCAAAACCCAAAACCAAATTTCCTTAGAAAAGCCATCTGTCGTCAGAAACAGGTACTTTTTGAACGATCCTCGCGCTTATGACACTATAACCTTTAAAATATATTTTATATTGTGAAAAGTTAAATAAAATGACGAAATAAATAAAATTAAAAACTTATTAGAAACAATTTTGTTAAATGATTACAACAAAAGAAATTTATCAATTGCCTTTATAGCTTTATGAACATTTTTTTTTGGAAATATCTTCGAAAGGAATGATCAGATTGAAATGGAATTTGAAACATAGGCTTTTTAGAAAAACCCCTTAGCTGTTAGCTCTATTTGGACTCTAACCTGTGTTCTTCTATAGCTACGAAACTAACCATATTTTATCTGACTTTTGAGATCCCCTTTGAATAATAATGATGATAATAATAATAAATGAACAACTCACCTCGTCCTCCACGATGTGCGATAGAGGAGGAGGGGGTGGAGGGGGCACACTCAGATGGAACTTTTCATCCACTTCGAGGCCGAAACGGCCCGTTGGCGCAGTGGACGAGGACGCGTTGCCAACCACGTGCTGCACTCTGTAGTTCTCGGCCAGATATCTCCTACGCCTGGCCTCCCCATCCCCGCTCGTACAAGCACATGCACGGCTGTACAGATATCGGAAGGCCTTTGCTAGGATGTCCCCGATGTTGGTGAGGTAGAGGAGCATGAGTGGGATGCCGATGATTGCATAGAAAATGGTGGCGATCTTGCCGGACGGAGTCCGAGGAGCGATATTGCCGTACCCTGAAACGAAAAAAAAACATGGTTAGGCCTGTTTGTTTCACATAAAAGTTCCACTGGACAAACCTCGTGATTTGAAACCACACCACATGACGAGGAAGGCGCTTGATCTAATATTTCATTGTCCTAAGCAACTATATTCCTTGTAAGAACTTTGAGGATCAATTTGAGCCACAATCCCAATGTGTGATTCCATACAACATTTCTTTGATGAAAAAAAAGTAGCTAGGATTCTAGAATTTTGAGGTTACTTTTTTCCAGTTTATAATCCCTGCAAATATCTTAATTTTAGTTCTGTAGGATGGTGTTTCGTGACAGGAAATAGAGGGTTTTTTTTGTGTGAGCGGAGTTTATTGTATAGAGATTTGTGTAAGCAGAGAGAAGAAACAGAGTGAGTATGTGATAGGAAATGAGTTGAGATCAGCTTACATAACAACATAATAGCAGTGGTTCATATTTGTTTACTGTCCTCTGATGCTAATTATATTAAACCACAATTACGAGGACTTGAACCAGGTCGCGAGAACAACATTATAATTGTTATCCTTTTCTCCCATCAAAACTCCATTGCCTTGATAATTGAAAAGCTTAAATCCTTATTAGATTTGGAGTGGAATAATTCTTCTTATTGTACATGATGGGTATTTGATAGAATCGAGACTTTAGCCCAGAATCCTCCGAGAACGAACATCTCTATTCGGTCTTAGGGTATCTATCACTGATTATCTTCCCTCAGGGATTTACCTTCATTTAGTCAATACGGATATCATTATTCCAAAGTACCCTAGAAATCGTTTTCTTTCCCAAGGGGTTTTGCTGTCTTTGGTAAACACTAGGACATGTCCCTGAGATATCCTACTAATGCTTCTCCCAACTCACCCTCTTGTCAATCTCTTTTTTTCTTGTCTGGATTATTGTTTAAATGAATGTTTGATGCAGTATTAGTAGGATAATGTTAGAATGTTGGTGTTTTGGCTTTTGCGCCATAAACGCCAACATTCACAACTCACTCATCACTCTCTGCTCCCTCTTGGGCCACATTTATGGGTTCATAAACGTATGTTAGAGAATTCGAATCTCATCCTTCCAAATATCACAACGTAGCGGTCCTAATGTTCATTAATTCTGTCGAGACTCGAAGACTACACGCTCGAGTAACTTAAATGTAAAAAGAAAGAGATTTCAAGTCATGTATTATTTTTTTCATGTGCCTGCGAATCAAAATTACGTCGCCATAGTTTTCGTGCTGCTTCAAGAGTGATTTTAATGTACACTCAATTTACTTCCACACTTTCATATGGAAGAAAGTGACTGCTGTAGACGAGTGGCCATAGCGTCGATCTCGTGGTCGGCTATGTTTCAGTGAAGCCGCGGGCTCGAGCCCTATTTTCCCTTGTTAGAACAGTGCTTGTTTAATGAATCAAGGCTCAAAGTTCTCACGTTGGTGTGGTATGGAAGTGGAGCATTGGGTAAACTCTCAGATATCGACATCGTCATCTGACCGAGATTCAAAATTACGAGTATTTGATTGTGTCTAATGGACTTCGTGTCGAATATAAATAGATGCCAGAGGAAAATCGGTCAATAAACAGGTATGAAAGAAAAGCTTATTCTAATAAAATATGTTATATTAATGCTAGATTTATAAGATAATGAATAAAATGTTACATTGAACGAATGATACCAGGTAAAAAAAAATCTCCGTTTTTATTTTACTAATTTCATATTTTTCTGAAAAAACTTTATGCAGTAAGCTCTCTTTAATGCCACACGTTTGGGACCACAACCTTACCGTTTTAGAAATTTTGCCGAATTATCGATCGCCAATATAGGTTTCACAAAGATATCAAAGCTAAATCACTCTAGATAAATTAAACGATTCAAACATATTTTTAGTGCGTTTACTCACATTCTACTTGACCGAGACTCAAAATTAACAAAGTCCGTCATGAATACTCTTCGTGTTGCTTCTCAGTAATAAACAATCACAATCCCTTTAAGCATATTCTGAGCCTGTGTAGATGGTATAAATAACCGACAAAGCATTTCGTCATTCTACATATTAACCACAAAATTAAATTCAAACATTGAATATTAATTTAATATTCTTGCGTTGAGGTAAAAATACGACACAAAAGAAATCGATTCGTAGATTATATTATTAACATCGCGCTTAGAAGCAACACGACGGTTTTGGCGACGGACCTCGTAATTTTGAACTTCGGACTATGACATTTGAGCTGGCATCTCCCTCCTCAAACTCCCACACCATACTAAGGGGAGGACCTGCAGCCTTGGCATATTTAACGTGCACCTGCCCCACTACATAATGGGTCTTTAGTGGCAGCACAAAAGAAAAAAATAAATCAGTACATTGTAGTTAAAAGTAAGCAGCGACCAGCTATTCTGGTAACACGCTTATGCTTATTTGTTTTATTAGAACTCGAATAACATCTGATGGGCATCGAGAACCTTTTATTGTGTGATAAAATCTACGAACACGGTTGTAATATTATGTAAACCTGATACGTTAACCAGTAAGAAAACATGAAACACTGTACAGAAATGAAAACTGACAGTTATGATAAGCGGTGGGTGAAAATGCGAGTAACGATGTGTCGCAACCTGATGGTCAAGGTCAGGCCTACCCAGTATCAACCTGTGGCCCATGGTGTCTGGTAATCTGAACAAAAATTTAAACCTGTATTGTACCTACAAGTAACAGAGAACATTTCACCCTAAGTCCTTCGTATCATATCCCATTACTTTGAAAATATCTCAGAACACTGACTCAACTGTCGTCCCAATTTGTCTACTATCTTCTATATGTGTAGTTCAGAAACAATTACAAAGTTAAGCGCATTTTAAAAAACACATGGCCGTTTTGTGTAAGTGGGCGATACACAATGAATACCAAACCAGTAAACCTACTGCAGAACGCGGATGTGCATTACTAGAGGCAGGGAGGAAATACGACGCACGAATTTTGCGAAATAGCAGGCAGCCAGTCTGTCTGCAACAAGCGTAATATATTTGACTCAGGCGCGAATGGTTCCAGAGATACTGACTGCTCGCTGTCATTTGATCACCAATAATTCAGGACCAGTACTGTGTTGTACCTGCAGGGGAAGTTATTAAAAATATATTTCGTTTTAATACAAAAAAATTCAATACAATATAATGTCTCTTAATTTATTGCAGAATGTTCTTGAATCCTCTTATGAGGTTTGGGATAATTATTCACTCTCCACGACTGGAGAGGGGAAAGTAACAGTAATTTTTAACGTGAAAATTGAATTGGCATCTAGAAATCCAAAGTTAAAAAAAATGGTAAATCGAATTCATCACACTCATGCTCACAAACACATTCACATATATATAAAGCGGCCCGCCGGATTAAGATGCGTTTCCAAAGCTGCCCTCAAAGTCTTTGGGGGTTGGTCACGCTTGGTCAAGGCCAACTAACTCTCGAATTCACACGAAAAAATCCAAAAGCAAACGGTTCGATGGATGCAGGATTATAGAATGTGCTGGACCGTCAAACGTCTGATTAAAGAAAGGTTATTGTACTGAGAATGATAAAAGAAACTCAACCCTATATCGTCGAACTGCGAAATTTTTCCCGTCTATTCCGTGTTTGCCCAGTGAACATAGTCGTAAATTTGAGACTGATAATATGCAAGTTAGGTCTCTGGTCTAAGTCCTGGTTCCATCAAAGACTCCCAACATATCTTTGATATTATGGATCCTTGTAATAGATGACTACAACTCATGGAATGGCTTTTCCAAATCTTTACCTGATGTAGTGCGTAAAATAGGAGAGAACAACTCAAGTGTCCTCATGTCGTCTTCATCATTTGCCCATGGCTCTAATTCGTCAATTCTCGTGCAGCTTTTATTAGAACGTAATACAAATCAAACTAGTTTGGTGGTTAATCTGCCTTTTTATTACTGAATAATACTATGCATGATATATCTAAAAAACGAAATCAGAACACATGCAATTCTTACTACCGGAAAGCGAAAAATTAATACAATTATCGCAAAGACGCCTTACTATAATTTTGCTCAAGAGACAACAACCAATCAGCAGACCTTTGCGTGTACCCAGTCATCGGAATCGGGTAACAATTCTTGACGGATCGATAATTTTTCTTTTTTAGGAAGATAATTAAAACATTTACTCGAACAGATAGCACAAATCTTGCAAAGTGGATTCCTGATTTCCTCCATTAACAACATCGTTTCAGAAAATGGCAGGTTTACTGAATTCGGTTATTGTTATAGAAACAAAGGAAGCCTTTAAAAAAAAATACAGAATACGTTTTGTGGAGGGGAACAGGAAGTATGATGCAAAATCTATGATGTAAAATCTATGATGCTGTTACCATGGCAACACATAACAAATTCATAAATGGAGGGATTCAAATATTTGTTATTTAAAATAGGTTATAAAACTCGATATGTAATGAGTCCTGCCATGAGTCCCGCAACCGTGACTTCTCAGCTACCGCGGCCCTGGACACATTCAACAAAAAGTTAAATTTTAGTTGAGTTAGTTGGTTTTTATCTTCTGAAAGCCGAAAAGAGTGCTGATAATTAAATTTAAGAACAAAAATAATAATTATAACACATATTCTTTGAATTCTTGCCATGAAATTTCTGGCAAGTTTCTTTTAAGTTCAGAATTTTTTTGAAAGAAAGACTGTGGCCAGATGAGAGAAAATCGCATTAAAAGTAATAGTTTCTGACGTTTCTAATTGACTGGCTGTGATGTACGGCTTCCTTTTCAACATGATCAGATCGTGACTTCACTGTAACTGCATCCGCTCTCGTGAAATTGGAAAATCGATAAAATCGAAGTCGGTTGCCACTGTAATATACTGTGGATTTTTCGGAAGAAACTATTAATTCATAGTCGTCAAATTCGGCAAATAAATTTCTAGTCGTTGACTTTCGTACAAAATTCAGTTCCATTGTGCTACTCCTTTGAATTCAAATTTCGAGTTTGAATTCAATTCAATAATATATTACGTTAAGGAAGAAATTTTTTTTGTAGTGCACGTATTTTGTATAATCAAAATAAGGTTTAGTATTTTGATAGATTCCTTCATGGCATTCAATATTTTTCGGAAATGAGAAAGAACAAAATTCGATGAAAAAGTTGTCTAAGAAAAGAAAACAATAGTCCGATTTTTGAATTCGAAGAAAATCAATAAACCAATGAGAGAATGAAAAATCAATGAACTATGTCTCGAACAGAGACGTGAGTAATTGTGAATTTTTCGGAAAACCATTAATTCATCGACATCAGATTTCTTAAATAAGCTTCGTAATTATGGAATTTTTCGTAAAGATTCGAATTAGCAGCAAACATTTTCTTGTATTCTGGATAATTCGATAATAAATTACTTCAGGATAAAAATATGAGTTTCTTTGAGCTATTTGAAATTACATTTGGTTGATGTATAAATATTTTTCAAAGTCTTGCTCTATGATTTTGTTGGAATGAAGCCAGGAAAAAAACACGTTACAAAATGTACCGAAGAATAAATTAAAGTAGTTTGATCTTTGAAATGAAAGAGAATCGATAAGCCAATCAGAAACTGAGAAATAGATAAATTATATTTCTTGAGTAAACTTAGTAATTACGATTATTTGTTACCTTAAAACTGTTTAGCAAAAACAAAAGAAGGTTATTTGAACATTGTGTTGAGGGGCTGATGCACGTTAAATTTGACAGACTCCTAAGCGCTTATGTTGGAGTGGATATGGAGAGTAGGGTATCTGCTCAGGTGTCGTTCTCGTCATCTGACTGTGGCTCAAAATATCGAGGCACATTGGCTGTAATTAGGCAACCTTTGTGTTGGATAGAAATAGACAGCAGAAAAAAAGTCCAATGTGTGAACAAGACATTCTATAAAAGTACATTAGTAAAATTTTTCCATGTGCATTCCCAAACAAAGACATAGATTGTCTATGATTCTAGACATATTTAGTAAAATTTTTTCCTTGTGCAAAGACAAACAAACACATAGATTGTCTATGATTCTAGACATATTTATACATATGCTTAGACATATCTATGTGAATGCCTAAACTCTTAGAATAATTTAGGAAAATGAGTTCAATGTATAAACATTAAGGGTGTTTTCGATAGAAGGTTATTAAAAAAAACATTTATGAAATGATACTTGTCATATATATCGATATTATAAACCTTGCAATATCGATACCTTGCAAACCTTGCAATATCCCATCTTCATTTCCATGGTGTTTACTGACTTTGGCAAACACAGATTTCGTGCCCCCGTGATACTCGAGCGATCCTTCCCTATTTTCGATCCTCTTTCTTATCCAACAATTCCTTCCTTTCGTTTTACATTTTTTCAAATATCTAGATCACAGTTATCCTTGTTTGGGACAGCTTAGCCATATCTTGCTTTTGCGCAATTAAACTTCTCCATTACTCATCTCTTTAACAGGTCTTGGATCAAGTAATGAAGTTTGCCACCATTAGCTCAGAACATAGCTTTAGAACTATCTTAATCAAATTTAATTTCATGAGCCTTCGAACATATATGTTCTTATTTGAATTCAACTCTTTTGGATTAATAATTGGTCGTTTCCAATAATTCTGCAATTTTTTTTTTTTTAAATTTATGTTAACACAGCTACACAGACATCATTTCCCATAATTTTTTTTCAATTAGCCTATTAAACTCTTAATTTATTCTGCCCGATTAAAGGCCCGCTAGCCACCCCCAATATGCGTCGTAATTTTGAACCATGGTCAGATGATGAGGGTGACCCTTGAGCTGACACTCCGATATTCGCATCCATGCCACACTAGCATAAAGAGAGCCATAACAGACAGTTCGGGCTATCATAACTAGGCAGCCCAATCTTTTATTTGCTTTTTAAATGATTTTCCGTCCGACACAAGATTCGTTAGCTTCGGGCAATATGCCTCGTAAATTTGAACCGCGGTCAGATGACGCAATCAACACCTGATAACCCCCTCTTTCCAATGAGGACTTTTAACCATAACAGGCAGGTCTGGCAATCATAATTAGGCAGACATGCATAAATATTTTTTATTTAATAACCATTTTTCGTGCTGTCTGTTTCTGCCGGAAATAAGACTATGGTCAATAAGCTTTGTAAATAAGAACCGCGGTCAGATGACGAAGTCGACATCAGAGTTGGTACCCCAACTCTTCCCATACATACCACTCGCGAACATCGAAAATTTTTAATTTATTGATACAGAATCAGTTCCTATGTAATACAAAATACTGTTAAAGAGCGATGATAATGTCAGTAAATCACGCAAGACTCGTGCAGTGTGAGGATCCGATGGAACCACGCAAGTATTGCATGTAAATCGTTCTAAACAATAGCTTTGCAAGTCATCCTGCTCTTTCCGAGACGGAGATAACCGTTTATCTGTACCGGAAGCAGCTAGTTTTTCTTTTCTTGTCCTTCACCAGCGGGTCTTTTCCGAATGTCAAGCACCCGAGCTGTTCCGCGGAGAAACATAGTTGGGGCGGTGCCAGCTGGCAGGGCGCACCGCTTATTGCGACGTCAGCGCCCCGAAAATAATAGAGATTTATGGAATGAAAAAAGGAACAATGCCTTCGACGGTGACGTCTATCCGGAACAGAAGTGGAAGGCGTACTACAGGTGGGAAACGCGAGTGGGACGCATGCACTGAAGGCGAAACATTTGTTAACAAGAAACACATTGTATGGAACAAATAAGTATGTATTTAATGTATTAAAAGAAAATATAGAAAGATCTTTTAAACGACTAAAGGTGAACTTTGCTGTTTACATATTTTTTTTTTTATTTAACATCACAGGACTAAATGTTTGTAGTGGTAATTAATACATAAAAAGATCGTTTTGTGTTTTATGTATTTCTTCTCGCCTATTATTTTAAAATCGGAGATAAATTGTAAAATCTAAACAACAACACCTTCCCTCCTTTGGAGAAAAGGTCCGCTTTTCTTTGTAATTTTTATTTGATTGGTTTGGTTTTATTAACGTTACACTGTAAGCAACACTAGGGCTATTGGTGACGGAACTCGTTATTTTGAACCTCTGTCAAGGGACGAGGACGAGTGAGCATCGACAGATTTAACGTGAATCAGCCTGGCCACACGACAGTTTTTATCCGTCGAGACTCTAACTCACGACTCAACGAAAACCGCCGGCCGCGACGCCGCAACCATGACGGTTCTATCAACTTTATTTGAATTTTCTCTTCTCTCAATAGCTCCTTCTTCCTATTTTTCATTTACATATTCATTTATGTATTTTATACATGATTAGTTATGTCACACAATTTTTTTTATTCGGAAAGTTTATTTTCAAGATTTTACGAGTATAGTTTCTAAAAATAACCTTACTTTAAAACTCAATTTTACTCCCTTATCTATAAATCTAAGAGATTTTTGTTCTTTCCGAAAGGGATGGGCAGGGGATTTTTAAATATTTACAGTTTTTAAGTTTAATATCTTGTAAACTATCTGGATTAAAAAAGCTTTTGCATTATCTAAACATGCCCTTTTTCTACTGGGTTAGGTGTCCGGTTTAGCCGAGTGATCATAGTCACTAAAATAAGTTTCCGATTCATGTGTTTGAGTCCTGATGCCACTAAAGGTCTTCGGTGAAGCGGGGTTCATGCTTGTTAAGTCTGCAGAGGCTCTAATTCCTTTCGTAGGTGTGCAGTTGGGGAAGGGGTGACAGCTCAGATGTCATCCTCGTCGCTTGACCGAAGCTCAAAATCACAGTCAGTCACCAATAGTCTCCTGATGTTTTGAAGTGCGATGTTGATAAAAAATCACTGTACTGGGTTAAGGCTCCCACGGGACAATAGCCTTAGTTGCTTTATATCCCACAAAACAAGGTGGCCGCGGTAGCCTAGTGGTCATGGTTTCGGATTCGTGGCCGGCGATTTTCGTTCAGTCGCGGGTTCGATCCTTGGTCGCCAAAGACCCGACGTGTAGCCGGGGCTGATGCACGTTAAATCTGTCGGGGCCTAAAGTCCCCCATTGGCGTGGTGTGGATGTTAGGAGAGGGGGATGCCAGCTCAGGTGTCGTCCTCGTCACTTGACCGAGGTTCAAAATTACGAGGTCCGTCGCCAATAGCCCTCGTGTTGCTTCTAGGGCGAAACATCAATAAAAAACTAAACTAAAACTAAAATGGTCGGAACAGGGACGATACCGTTCGTAAGCAAAGTTAATCGTAAAAATTCTTATCTTTGCAAAATAGAATGGAAAACAGGATTAAATTTTTCGGAGTTCTGTAATGAGACGAGAGTAAATTCAGCATTTATGGATCAGATGGACGCCGAAAAGTATGGAGAAAAGCAAATGCAGAGCTCGAACCAAAGAACATGAGAGGAACTGTTAAATACGGTGGTGGTTCAATTATGGTTTGGGGTCACATGTCAGCGGCTAATGTGGGTAATTTAGTAATAAATGATGTAATAAGGAATCAATTCAGTTATCTAAACATTTTAAAAGATAATCTACGTCAAAGCTCTGCAAAATTAGAACTTAGAAATCGTTTATCTTTCAGCAAGATAATGATCCAAAACATACAGCTCGAACTGTACAAGAATGGCTGCTCTACAATTTTCAAAAACGTATCAAACCCCCTCCTCAGTCACCCGATATTAACCCCATTGAATACTTGTGGGATAACTTCGATAGACAAGTTAGGAAACAAGAGATAACAAATAAGAGTGATCTCAGAAGAGTACTTTTGGAGGAGTAGCAGAAAACACCATCTTCTGTGTCCCAAAATATAATGTCCACAAGATTAAAAAAAGAGTTAGAAGCCAAAGGCTACCCTACTAATTACTAATTTGTAGTTTTTGCAAAAGAAACGTAAAAGTTATCTTTTTTCTCTTTCCCTTTCTTTTATTTTTGTGACTTGAATTACGTGTTAATTTTAAATTAAACTATTTTTGCAAATTACATGGTTGCATTTTTGTGATATTTTTCGCGTTAAAATTAAATTTAAGTTAGCTGTTTTTTTTTAATACATTTAAATTTTGAATGCGATAGGATTATATATCTCTTATTTTCTGGAAAAAAAAAACATCGTCACTAATACTGTGTATACTTGCTTTTGTGACTCAGTGTATATGCTTACAGAGCACCATCTCTCCTGAAGATCAACACCCATCTCTCATTAGATGGCAAATATTTTTCTGCTCATGAGAATTGCGTTTTGTATTTTATCACCTCTAACAGCAGCTCGACATTAGAATCTCGAATAAGCATTTAATACCATGACAGCTCAGGTATCATCGTCTTCTGATTATGGTTCAAAATTACGAGTCGTATTAGAGATTGAACTGTCAAAATTCTTAATATTTATTAATATACCATATATGTCTACTCTGCTTTCACTGGAAAATTTTACTATTAATTTCTTTATTATAAAAAAAATAATTTTTTTTTTCAAAAGTTCATGTTCTTTTAAAATAAGTCTTAATTACTTTAATCGTTTCTATAAAAAGTATCAATATTTTTATTTATTTAATTATGAATAATTGCATGATAAAGCTACTCAAATATATCGAAAATTTAACTTTATTATAAATTTTTATTATAAATGAGTAGGGCTTACACATTTTTAAAACCAGTACAATTTTAATTACTATAATAAGACTAAAGAATGTCCCTCGAAATTCTGTTCTAATAGCAACGCTGATTGTCTCTTATATCTCGAATCACGAATCTGTTCGAAAAAGTACGCCCAGAAAACATTCCAAACACACTTGATCTCACATTCCAAGCATAAATAATTCAATTCCGAAGTGTCTCTCTCAATTCCAACTTCCGAATCTTCTACTGTGAAATAATAGTCTTTTCTCACCCCTTTTTCCCGCAAAAGAAAGTTGCGGAAATATTGCTATTCAAATCTCTTGGGTTGCTGCATTCTTATTAAAATAAGCGATACAAATTCGCAGACGAAAACTAGTGTGGAATGCCTGAAACACCCCAAACTATTTCTCGTATCCCCCCCCTCACCCACTTTTCCTAACCTCGAACTACGATGGTTAGATTGTTGCGTTCTGCTGATCCCCTCGACTTAATTCAGCCAAACACTTTTAATAAGAAAACAGTTGCTAGGAATGTGTGAATTCAAGTATTCAAACATTAATTCTCTTTTTCTCCTTTTACACATGATATAATTTCAAATCAAAAATATCTTCACGTCTCTTTTCTGAATGTCAAGTTGCAATTAAATTGCCACAGAATAATTTATTCGAAGCATGTATTTTAAATCTAGAAGTGCAATATGTATTAAAAATCATTATTAAATAGGAGTGTGATTTTAAAAAAAATCATTCTTGACACTAGGGGGCGTTGCATTCATTATTATACACAGAAAATCAGAGCATCAATCGAATCAATGGGTTGTAACGTATGAATACGCTCCAGATAAGGCGATGATGGTTTCATTGATTGGAAAAGTTACGGCAACGAATTTTTGGAATGTGTAGGGGGTCATAATTATAGATTTCTTACATTAAGGGAAAATGATTAGTGGAAATGCTACAGAGAATTATTTTATAATCTCATTCGTAAGTCTCAATTTCCCAGTCCTAACATAATACTTTATTAAACACTTTCATATTGCTACGTTTCTGTCATATAATAACCATTCTTCTATATAGCTAAAAGTAACGGGACTCGTTGTTTGTAGGGCATTTCGTTAAATATCTTGAGAAATACTCGATGAAATGTATTGTAATTTCGTACACGGATAGAAATGCTTGAACACACATTTCGTAGTGAAATTTCAGAGAATGGTGAATATTAACAAGTTAAAAAAAATTAAAAAAGGTCATTTTTGATCACCTGAAATAATAAAAAGCCTGAAAGTATTTATTCCATTCAAAAGATATTTAACTATATATTTTCAATGTTTGCATGCATTTAGCTAATGTAGCATCTATTTTCATAAAGAAAAAAAAATGAACGTTTCTCAAAAAGTTTCAAGCTTTTTTGCATGTAATATTCCAAATCTGGAATAAATTTTCGTGAACTTACATTGCGCTCATTCTGCAATTTTGTTAGCTTTACAGCATGCTTGGGTAAGCAAAACAAATATGAAATGAATGACCTTGAGCGGATGTGTTTCTCCACTGCCCCACATAGTTTTGCCAGTTGTGGTATAAATGGATGACTTAGCAATTTTACTTTTCGTGACTCGATGTTGGATGATGATGTAAGAATCCTGATCTTGCGAGGTTTAGTTCGAGTGCTGGGCCGCAAAGCATACCAAAAATTGATATAACATTAAAAATAAAAAATATCTGAAGCGAATTTTGAAAAACTCGTATCCAGGTACACACTATCATCTCCCTTAGTTTTAATGTTTCAAATTTAGGGGGTCTGGTCCTTTTCGCCTTTGCACTACGGCCCCACATCTATAAACAAACTCTTCCTTTTGGTAATATAAATTATTCTAATGCTATTTAATACTAATGTGCGCAAATATATTTTTTTTTTTGCATATGAACCCGAATTTCGCGGATTAAATAGTTTCTAGTTTAAAGTTCTCTCTTGTTTCTTTAAATATTTAGTTATAACTACCTTTCTGGAGCACGAAAATTTTTATTGTAGGATTTCTCAGATTTTACAAAACTATTTTTATGCTAGTAAATGCCCAAACTGTTAGGAAGCTAAAGATGAAAAGTGAAAATAAAATACTGAACTAGGTAATACTACACAAATATGAGACATAATATATTTTCTTAGCGAAACTCTTTTACACATTTGAGGATTTTTCCAACAAAAAAAGTTACTCAATTTTTCAGTCAAAGTTTCACTAACATTTTGCTATGAAATTTTCAAGACTAATGAAATTAATTTTTTCGTAGCCGAGTCGTTAGAAATTCACATTTCCTAGACTATCACTTTTATTTTCATCGTGCTGTACAACAATTGCAAACATATAATTCAAACTCATTTTTATGAGCTTTTGATTTACTAAGATATTACTGAAAAACAAAAGGGTTTTAAAGATCATTGCACTGTCTGTTAGATTTAAAAAGAAAGGGGGAAAAAAAGGGAAAAAAAACCAGTATCGTGGCAAGTTGCCAAGAAGAAGGATTGGACAAGAATTAAATCGGTATAAGAATGTGGTAGAAACCGAAAAAGCACTATTAAATAACTTTTACAGTAAAATGAAGAAACAAATTATTCTTAATTTTGAAAGTCAAATCATTCGAAATTTATCAAAGATGTCTGCCCCCCTCTCCATAATTGAACAAATGCAACAATTAAAACAAATTGAGTGTTTCCAGTTGCCCGTTTCTGTTCGATCCGTTAAATGCGTCTCGCAATTCTGAGCAGCGGTCATTTGACGAGGTCTGCACCTGAGTCGGCACCTCACTCTCTGCATCCACGATTTGATCAAATATAACGCAGATTTTTTTTTTTTTTTTGCCTGCGTTGTTTTGTAGAAACTTTATTTAAAATTTGCTTCTCCAGTGAGATATTACCAACTCTTTGTTCAATTTATATTTCATTTTTATTTAAGATTATTTCATTTTTTTCGTCATTATAATTGTAAGCCTTATTACGACAATTCATTCGAATGTTCTTTTTTTTTTTTAAAAAAAAAAAAAAAAAGTTTCTTCTCCTAAGCTGTCTGAATTGCAACGTTCTTCTTGAGGGAAGAAGAGTCCCGCAAATAAGGGGCTTATTAGCGAAAGAAAGATGAAAGTCATTTGGAATAAAATAGAATAAAGACACGAATGAACCGAAAAGAACACATTATTACATCGTTCCACATCGAAGCACGTTCTTCGGTGTACGTGTCAAATCTCTGTTGAATTAATGCCTCTCAGCGAGGAAAAAGAAAAGAGAAATTTATTATTATTTTTTTTGCCCTTTTAAATTGTAAAGTTCTAGATACTTCTTGGCCAAGTGCCAAAGGCAGACCTGTCAGTTGAATTTTACATGCGATTAATTTAAAGGCACCACAGGAAACCGAATTTCAAGCGTAATTGTTTCGTCGTTGTCTGTGTAATGAAAAGATCATGAAGAGAACGTTGTTGTGCAATGAATATTTGCTTAAAAATGTTTTATACATATACATTTATGAATAATGTATGCAGAGTCCGATTCGAAAGACAATTTCTTCTTAAAATCCAAAAATACAATTTAAGACCTCGTTTAATTCTTCCCCCATTAGCGTTGATCCGATATAACACGTTCATTTTGTTTCGTTAAATTTTACTTTGTATTTTCTTGGCATTCGTTATGTTTCTTATTAGTTTTATCAGCCACCCAAGGGGCTACCAGGGGCTTTTTAGTTTTATTAGACACCAAGGGCGTTTTGGTGTTCCAGATCACTTTTCAATTTTTTATCGTTTGCATCAATTTGAATAATATTTAGCTTAAATATATTCAATTTAATAATTTATCGTTTGATTTAACTTTAACTGCATTTAGCTGATATAATATTCAATTTAATAATTTATCGCTTGCTTTAATTTTAATTATATTTATCTTAAATATATTCATTTTAATAATTTATCATTTGCTTTCAATTTAATTACATCTAGCTTAATTGTATTCAATTTAATAATTTATCATTTGCTTTCAGTTTAATTACATTTAGCTTAATTATATTCAATTTAATAATTTATCGTATGGTTTAACTACATGTAGCCGATATAATATTCAATTTAATAATTGATCGTTTCCTTTAATTTAAAATTCGGGAAAGTTTACTATTGTCCATTCCTCGATATTTCATCATTCATCATCAGAAGCCTTTGTTATTTTTTGCTCTTTCAGATGCACTTTATTGCATTCAAATAGATCAAATAGTGAAGATTTGAGAACGAAAGTAGACATTCCATAAGATTAACATTTCGTCCATGAAATCAAAACGGCCGGTAGACGGGAGCCTTAATAAGTAGAATAAATTTTATCCGAATATCTCGATTATTTCTTAGTGTAATCATAAAAACTTGGCGATACCCCTACGTAGATAAACGTCTCTCTAAGATTTTATATTTATTTGAACGTTGTGAATTTAAAGTTTTAATAGGTTATTTGTAAATTATAGTTTTAATAACTTTTGATTTTTTTCGGATTCTTATCTTTAAATATTTTGAATTTGTAGTATGAAAAATATCCAGTTATTAAATTCACGAATTTTATTCTGTTGTATAATTTTCCTAAGTTTATCAATAAAATATATGATTTTATTCGAGGGAATATAAGATACTTTTTACAACTATCTATAATTATTAGATAATGAGAGATTGTTTTGGTGCTTATGTCATAAATAAATTTAATTGGAATTTACTGTGTATTTTCTATCCCAAATTTTGGTCTTGATAAAAATCTCTTTTAAATATCCATTATCAGCAATTTTAATAATTAAAACATTTACGAAGTCTTTTCTAAGTTGTAAGAAGCTAAATTAAAAATTTTTTTGCTATTTTTGTTATATATCTATCACTTCTTTCTTTATTATAATATCTCAGAAACAGCCAATTATTATATGATTATGAATAGTATTTTTATTTCAAATCAAGTGGCAAATAAATATTTGTTCGTGGTAGATACCATTTTGTTCTGTTTACTAATTTAAAATAAAACATTCATTTGAATGAAAAAATGATTTCGCTTTTTCTATTTTTTAAAGATAAAATGAATATTTTAGTTTCAATTAACAACTACATAAAGTATTATAATTTAAAAGAAACAAAAAGAAAAGTAAAAACTGTAATTTCGATCTTCCTCTTTCATTTCTTTCCACATAGTTTTTCTATGTTAGTACTTTAATTTAACATCGTATGATGAGAGCATATTCTTGTTTAAAGAGGATAAAATTCAGGAGCATACAAGTGCTTCCTTTTTTTTTTTTTCATTCCCGTATATACGAGTATTTTGTTCGAATCTTGCTGTTAAGGCTCCCGTCTACCGGTCATTTGATTTCGTCTAGGTAACTTTAATCCTATAAAGAATTTCTACAATATTTTCAAATCTTTACTATTTCATCTTTTTGAATGCAAAAAAGTGCGCTAGAAAGAGCAAAAAATAATGAAAGTTTCTGTGGAATTACATTTTTCCTTAAAAATGTTTTAGAAATTTTTTGATTTTTGAAAATGTTTTAGAATATTTTAAAAGGTGGGAAAATCCTCTTACGAATAATTAAAAATTGGATAAAAATAATTGAAAATCTGAAGAAATTATAATTCCGTTAAAACCATAATTTTTTGCTCTTTCAGATGCACTTTTTTGCACATTCAAATAGATAAAATAGTAAACATTTAAGAACGGTAGAAGGAATTCCATAGGATTAACATTACGTTCGCGAAATCAAAATGATCGGTAGATGGGAGATTTGAGCTAAATATTAACACACAATAACTGAATATGGGAAATAATATCTAAAATTAATTTTTTGTATTACTTTATTTGGGAATTGTTTGCGATTGTTAATTTTTAAGAGTAAATCTAAAAATCCAGTTTGCTTAGTATAAAATTTTGTTTTATGGCTCCTGTCTACCGGTCATTTAAATTTCGTGAATATAATATTAATCTTACAGAATTTTTATTATCTTCCTCAAATCTTTACTATTTTATCTATTTGAACGCAAAAAACTGCATCCG
This sequence comes from Nephila pilipes, assembly GCA_019974015.1. Taxonomy (NCBI): domain Eukaryota; kingdom Metazoa; phylum Arthropoda; class Arachnida; order Araneae; family Nephilidae; genus Nephila; species Nephila pilipes. The sequence goes on from BMAW01048311.1 coordinate 44,247, forward strand.
AAAGTGCAAAAAAATAATGAAGGTTTCTTGTCTAATTATATTTTCTCCCCGATTTTTGAAAGCATTTTAGAATATTTTTAAAGACCGATAAACTCACAAATGAATCATTAAAACATAGGTAAAAAGCCTTTTTTAATATCGGAAGGAAAATATAATTCCACCGAAACTTTCATTATTTATTACTCATACGAAGGCATTATTTTGCATTCAAATAGTTTAAATAGTAAAGATTTGAGGACGGTAGTAGAAATTCCATAGGATTAACATTAAGCTGATGAAATCAAAATGGCGGGTAGACGGGAGCCTTAAGACTCCCATCTACCTGCCATTTCGATTTCGTCAACGTAA
>BMAW01048311.1:54594-90955 GCA_019974015.1 Nephila pilipes
TAAAGATGTGAGAATTATAGTCGAAATTCCATATTATGAACAATACTTCCAAGAAATCAAAATGGCGGATTAACGGGAGCCTTAACATGAAGTCTTGACATTATTGATGTCACATCTCAACATGAAGTCTGAAAAAAGATTATTTTAAATCTCATGAAAAAGGAGCCTCGGTAAAAACGTCAGTTAATGGGTCTGATTTACATCTATAAAATCAGCGAAGCGCCCTCTATATTTTAACAGAAGAATGAAAAAATGAGAAATGTTAAGCATTTCAGAGTCTCTGTTACCTTTAAGTTTCATATTCGCCAAGCCGAGGCATTATGCACAACCCACAGGAAATTGCCATGTGTCAAAAGTGAATAAATCAGAAAAGCATATTCAAAACTTTTTACAGCAGAATATATGACAGGATATAAAACTTTCATTATAAGTGAGTTTTAATAAAATTGAAACAAAATATTTTTACTTTGCGAGAGTTGTTAAACTTTTATACCTCAGAAACAAATCAGTAAAAAGAAAATCTTTATTTTTCAAAGTATTGTAAAAGAAGCATAAAACTTTTTAAGAGAAAATATTGAAGAAATAAACTTTGAAAAATCGATGGTTTTTATATATTCCGTATAAGAAATGTTTTTTTTTCTCCCGAAATATTTTTGCTCGGTTTTAGGTTCTTATTTTTGCGTCTTCTGTGTTTTTTTTTTATCACTCATCCAATTATGGAAGATGAAAAAGTAAATGTACTCAGCAAAAAAAAACATCACACCTTTTTTTAATTATTTATCCAGTGCAATTTTCATTAATCTTAATGTCAACCTCAATTAAAGTGACATTTATTTATATATTAAATGACTCAACATTTTTTATTCGAATGCAAGGGAAAAAATTTAAAAAAGAAAAGAAAAAATCCACATCTAAAATGCAATGATCATCTCTAAAAATCTTTTTTTCCAACTTAAATTTCCTACTAATTTATCTCAATATCACGCATACGATATTCTATATACTTCTCCTACTCTCACCAACTCCACCAATTTTTTTTTTTGAAAAAAACGAACCGAAAATGTTAAATGAAAGAAAAAAGACATTCGTTTGTAATCAGAAAAAAAAATTATGAGTGCAATAAATCAGTTTCAAACGTAATAGTCCATTTTAAAAATAGATAAATGAACTTAGAAGAGATGAAGTGAAGTGAAAAAAACTAAATAGATGAAAACCTGCCTCTGATACGATGTAAATAATTCTACAACTTCAGATTTTTGGCTGTGCTTCAAAAAGTAATTCCTTTAAAGAGCTATTTATCTTTTAAATGGAATCACAGTACAAGATTTATGGAATTAATGTATGGGGGAAAAACCATAAGCGGATTAAAAATGATACTTCAAGATAATTTTTTTTACTGTAAAATTTTTTTCTGTGGTTTGAAAACAATTTCTATTTCCATTTTTGAAAAAAAAGAGAGAAAAAGAATATTTTTGACGGCCTTTTCTCCCTTTTAAAAGCATTCCAAAATTTTACCACTGTTCATAATATTGCTTCCTAATACTAAGGAAAAATACGTATTTCTTTTTATCTTTGAAAGAGAAATAATTTTCAGGCTTAAAAATTTGCAGAAATTAAATTTAATAGACTCTGAATCGATCCATTTAAATTCATTGCCTTTTATCTAATCTGTTTTAAATTAATACTATTTTAATTTAAAAGTTTGATCTAAGAAACAAAAGTCTTTTTAAACCAACTATACTAAAATAGATTAAATTTATGTAATTCGCTTCTTAAAATCAAAAAATAAGTTTCCTATACTTTAATTTATTGATTAAATAATATAAAGTAGTGGTATTTGATGTTTTTTTAAGAATTGCTAATTTTTTAAAATGCATGACATTGATAAATTAAATTGATAAATAATGCTATTAATACAATTCTGAAAATGTCACTGCACACTATTCTGGCAACATACGTGAATTGTTTTATTTGTAAAGTAAATCTTAAAATATTATGAGTATTATTTTTCAGAATAATATTAATGATGTGCATTCTTTTTTTAATGTTGCTTATAGTGTTATTATAAACAATACCTTTTAATAAAAAATAATTTTATTGGGTTTTTTTTAAAAAAAACTATACCGTGTTGATATCAGAATTAAGTATTTTTCACAAGAACTAATATATATTCTTCCTCTGTTGTAAAAATCGTTTGGGGCTTCGTAATTTTCACTCTTGTTTTTTTAAATTCGAAGAATTGTGAATGCACTTGTGGGATATTCTTATAAATAAACAGTTTTATGTGATTTTCCTATTAAATTGGGTATATTTTGTTTTAAAGAATCAATCTATTATTTAAGACATCTAATTTACTTTTTGAGAGTAATCGAAAATGTTCGTTCTTCTTTGTCCTTCAGTTGCATTATACGTGACAAAGACCTTGCTACTGATTTTATAACTATCATTAATTTTGTTTAGAAGAGCTTATATAAAGAATATTAAGCTTTTGAAAATTATTTTTAAATCTTCAATACATTTCCCTCCTTTTTTGATTTAGTTATTATCTTTTCAAAAGATACATTATGATCGAGTTGAAATGTTGCACACACATATAACTCCGATGACTATGTAATACTATGGTTTGTTCAAGCATAGATGGAATTGGACGGGAGATTTGGGGGTCTCAAGTCTTGCATTTAAAAATATCCAATTGAGTTGAAATTTTACCCTTACGTATAACTCCCGTAATTGTTTTTAGTCTAAAAATTTCAGGAAAAAAAAAAGAATTAAATAAATATAGATAAGAAATTAAACAAGCTGTTACTTAAAAAAAGGACTAAAAGGTGTGAAAACAATTTTTTAAATGTAAAATAATGAATAATCTCTTATAATATCTCTTAAATTTGATCTACATTGAAGAAAACTTTTATTATATTCCTAAAGGACATCAGCGGAATTCTGGAACATTATATTCAATCTTTCTATTGAACTATAAAAGTAATTTTTTTGTAGTAAAGAATTTTTTCCCTTCTCATTTGAATATGGATGTTTTGCGAGATATATTTGCCTTTAGGTACCATTTTAAAGAAAACTATTGAAAAATATGGTGTTCCATATTTTTTATGCTTTTATATAAGATACTTATGCATATAGGGAGCCTAAAATATTTTTTTATCTATATAATACCTAATTTTGGAGAAATAAATTTGTATATGAAAAAGGGGGGAAAAATTAAAATTTCCAAAATTACGAAATTCTATTACTTTTTCAAAGAAAATATGCCGTAAAATCATCAAAAAATTGTTTAACTGTATTTTGTGTATAGTTTTCTATACGGTAAAATTTTTTTTTGTATATTTATGGAATATTATTCTTAAAAATGGTACCTTAATTGTAATATATCTCGCAAAACACGCCCATATTCAAATAAGAAGGGAAAAAAATCTTTAAGACGAAAGGATTACTTTTGTAGTTCGATAGAAAGATTAAAATATCATTATAAGGCACATAAAAAAATCTAAGCTCTACTAATATGTTGCAAAGAAATATATCACAAAAATAGGGAGTCTTAGATTTAATGTTCTAGAATTCCGCGGATGTACTGGCACCCTTAATAAGCGTTTCATAAAATAAAACAAAGGAATTTTGTTTATATAGTAAGACATAACGTAATTGGATTCTAAACGGTAAATGAAATCGTCGGTTAAGTCAGTTAAAAAGCTTGAAATACATCAAATATCACTTTACAAAGAGAGAAGAAAAAAAAATCTCAGAAAAAAAGAACATAATTATAAATACTGTATCACCAGATTTATTTTGACTTAATAATTGTATAAATTATAAGAATTCTTATTCTTCCTTCTGTAAGAAAAGTTCTTCTGTTCTTTGCGTCTGTGGCACCTTCTGAATCTTTTCTTATCTAATTTATCTAAGATTTCAATGACTTCATAATTTTAGGGAAAAGGACAAAAAGGTTTTTATATCTGATTTTTTAATAATCATTATTTGTTTACATTAACTGGTGCATTGTTAATAAGAAAAATTTCACTAATCTTCTCCCTTAAATTTTTTGTCTTGCGCTAATTTATAATAATTGATTAAAAATGAGCTTATAAAAGTAGTAATTTTAGCGAGATCCATAAGTGCCAAGACCATTGCCAAAAGTGAAACATAAACTTGCTAAATCAGGGATAATCGTATCAAGTAGCGACTGTGGATGACAGGAATTTGTAGAGCTCTTTACTTTTTATTCTTTTAATTTGACAAGATTCTGAAAGAAGCTCACGATGATTTGTGGCGGCTCTCCTCGAACAGCTTGCAACCTTCTCACCCTTACCATGAGGCGGCACGTTAGAACAACCTATTTCTGCATGCTCAGGTACTCAAATGGCGAGTATTGTACTTGCGCACTTGTGGTATTAATATATATATATATATATATATCCTTGCATCTATCAGGAGCACACAAACAGAAGAAAAAAAGAAATTGTTGTTTTGGTGATCCGCCTACTGTCCTCCGACAACTATCCAATTTGATATCCCTCCTGGACCTGTCCAGATCTACTCCCCTCTCCGTAGCCGACTGGGATCAGATGAGTAGAAGACATCTTGAACCAGTAGACTCATCATTCTCGCAACGCAACTAACCAAAGTTCTTTGTGGTCGTTTGCTGGATACTCGAATCTTGCTTGCTGTGACGTCTACGTGGTTACTCGCCTCTTGTTCTTTGTCAGTGTGTTCCATGCTAGTTCTATAACTCTATGATATAAGCTGCATCCCTACAGCCATTCATTATCTATTGTTTTTTATAAATGTTTAAATTAACCTCATTTTTGATTTTGTTCTATTCGAACGACTGATATTCTTATAAACAACACTATATTTAATATGATAAATAAATATTGGTACTTTAAATATTTAATTGTCTGGTAACATTCGAAACTACTGATCTGAGTTATTTGAAGTGTGGTTCATGCTTGCGCGTACCTTATTACCCCATCATAATATTAATGTATTCGAGAACGTTTGAGAGAAAGAATTATTAAATAAATTATCTGTAAATAATTCTTCCCTCAAGTATAGAGTTTTTACTTCTTATTTAATAAGTCGTCCTATTTATTTTGGATTTATTCTGAACCACTTGAAACGTTGGCAGGGTTGCAGCTTATTCTGGCGTTATTTAAACATGATCTTGATGTTAATTCCACAACAAGAAAATCTGTGCGATGCATAAGTCGCTTTGATACTTGCAAAATATCCATTCAGCTTCTTGTAGATGCATTGCATGAAATTTCTGTTAAAATTCCGATAAGACAACACTACTATAGTTAAAAAGTGGTTCAAAATACCTGGGACGACTTGCTAAAGGAAAATAAAAAGACAAATTTGTAGAAATAGTTTACGTAGAATCTCACTCCTTATCAAATACGTTTGTATCCGTCGAGAACTCACTCCATAACTAATCTTAGATTCAAAATTCTTCTTAGTCCACAGTTACTCAGCTAAGCGCGATTATAGCGCATTATAATTCCTTTTCGTGAGGAACGTGTCATGAAAGATATCTACTGACAATGGCGTCACTACGATGACTGCCACCCAATGGTTAATAAAGGTGTTACTCCTACCTTGTTTTTTTCTCCTGAATGATACATTAATATGGAACTCTTACTATTTTCTACTTACGATAATTAAAGTACTACGTAATAATAGTTTTTGAAAATAAGCATTTGTGGAGGGTGAAATAACTATTCAATATACTAAATATGCAAATAATAATAATAATGTAAAAGTGAATTAAAATCGATACTCAGATTAATTTCAACGGTTTTCATCCCTCATTTCAGTAATAACCTTAAAAGGCTTCTTTGGGAGAGGGGATCAGGATCAGTGGTTCCCTAAAGTGGTACGGGAATTGAGGATCAATTGCCCCTCCCTTAAAATTTACTTGCCTGCATGTGCCAAAAAATTGAATTACTGTAAAACACCATCGAACGCATGTTTCAAAAAGCAGTTCTAAAAGTCTTTTAAGTAATGTCAAATCGCTTAAAAGTATGTATTGGACCATTATAGCTTTACTTCCAATACCTTTTTGATGACTAGTACACATGATCGAGTCGCAGCATGCCTTGTGCACCACACGGAACATCACAGTGTGTTATGATCCAACTCGATCAACTAAGCTTACATTTAAATGTTTAGACTGGTCACAACAAGATTAAGACTTTCTCGCAGCACGAATATCCGAACCTTATGTCAATCCTATGGAGTTTCTTGTTTTTTCCTTCTTAAAACAGTACTATTGCATATAATTGCGTGGGAAACGATGCATCCAAAATAGTGGGGGAGGGAAGAAATGTTTCTGGGTGTAATTTCTTTCTTTCTTTCTTTTTTTTTTTTTTTGGAATTACAGAATTATTTTAAAATTTTATTGTTTTCAAGAATGGGAACTGGTGTATTTTTTATTCTGAAAAGACTGCACTGAATGATTAAATTTCGAGAAGGGGTGATGGCAAAAAAAAAAAAAAAAAAAAAAAAAAAAAAAAAAATTGGGAACCTGTGGTCTAAACTATCATGATACCCTACCTGACTGTACCACAGGCCTCAGGTAATCTTTACTACCACTACAAAGTTGAATACGTGTACTGAGGTTTTCAATAATTAGGTTTTTCGATTGGAATTATTGAAACAACACATAAAATTAATTCTTGCGAAATTTGTTAGGACTGTATATAATTGATTGCATTAATTGGTTTCCAAATTTTTTTTTTTTTTTTTTGCTTTTAGATATTTAATTTTGGCTCAAAAATACTAATAACCTTACGGTCAGCCTTCTTGCACCCTCCTACTATTTCCATTATCTGTGTAAGTAAGTGAGTGATCACTTATTACCGTCATGCTGAGAAGCAACACGAGGGCTATTAGTATGATAATTAAAACTAGGCATGATAATTAAGACTTTACGATACAGTAGATTGCTTCTATTTGTGGCTTTCTGAAACCAAACAAATCAACATGGATAGCTGTAATCTACAATATTACGTACATAAGGTTCAACTAATATGCAAGATACATTTTCCCCAGCTATTTTGGCTATTTTTTAGAAATAATTAAAGCTTTGCGGCACTCCTTGTATGTGCATTAAGCATGGGAAAAAGTCCATAATAAAGGATTGTGATTCTCTATTAACGTCGCAGTGAGGAGCAACACAGTGGCTATTGGAGACAGCCCTCGTAATTCTGAATCTCTATCAAGTGACGAGGACGACAACTGAGCTGGTAGCTGCCACTCCAAATTTCTAAACCACGCCAATGGGCCTTTTGGGACTTCGACTAGATTTTATGTGCATCAACCCCGCTACATGGTGGCTCTTTAATGGCATCACGTCTTGAACCCACAACTTGACGGAAACAACGTAGATCTCAAGTCCACGACTATTACCACATGGCTACCGCGGACACTCTGTTGCGTGCGGGAATTGAGAGGTTGCATATGGGGGGAAATAAAAATAGTGCTCAACAATATAGATACTCAACGAAATAGTTAATATATGGAAAAAATGGGAAAGCTAGACAGACAGACTGGTACTGATAACAAAAAAGTTTATTTTTCTATCTGTATCATCGAAACCGATTAAGCGAATGCATATTACATGAAATCTCATCTCTTGCACTGAGTACTGACTCATTCCATTCAAAATATCTCAATCATAGATTTTATTTGATTTTTCTTTGGAATTACAAGAAATGTTCGTAGACGTATTTTTTGATCTCGTGTAAGATGCACTAGTTGGTTTGATTTAAATGAATAAAAGCAAGAAGAAGAAAAAGAAATACTCTTTTCTTTTCCATTTTCACGCATCGCGTTCCGTTTATTACTTAAGAATTCGGAAAACTCATTAATCAAGTGTTAGGGAGCACGCTAATCATCCCTCCCTCTGAAAAATGTTTTCTTTCACCCCTCTCCCCCTTCTCCCGCGAGACCGAAATCCGCAGACGATCTTATTCCACCCCTTTCTCAATAATCGCGCAGACACGACAGAAGAAAAAGAAGGATAAAACTAAAGAAAATGGAAACGAAAGGGAAGAAATTGTTATTCATTTTTTTTCCTTTTGTCTTGTTCCAGAAAACCCCTCTTTCTCTTCCCTCCCTCCCTCCCCTTGTCATTCCATGGCACGCAAGCATCTGTCATCCGCACTTGTTACGACGGACGAATCCGGGAAAGGAAAGATTGGACAAAAGCGCATGCTCAGAACCATTCGGCCATATTTCTGGCATTTTTCATTGCCATCTTTTTATCTGTCTTCTGATCTTTTGTAGATATTGTTCCTTGGTATTTCTCTCAATTTTACCCTGCCTGTCATGCCTGTCTTGACATTCGAATTCGAATAAATACGAGAAGAGATGAAATGTAAAAAAGAAGAAAATTTTAGTAATATTTTGGAATACAAATGTATTCATATTTATATCAATATAAGCTATGTTGACAGTAAAATACAAAATTGAAATTGGCTTAACTAATTTAATTTTAAAATGTTCTAACGTCATTTCCCTCTGAAATTCTCGAAAAAGTAGAAGTATTCAAAATTAATATTAATTAACGTAAAGTAAGAGCACTTCTGAACTCTACGCTTCACAGAAGCAATTATTATCAATAAAAGAAAATATCTTCTTCTAATTCCAAATACATTTTATTTTCACCAGCAAAACATTCCAGAAAAAAAAAAAAAAATAAAAAACGTTGCCAATGTTGAGAACGAAAAGTATAAAGACAGACGATTCTGCTTTAAAAAATAATTCTAAAATTAAATATCAAAGTAGGAGCAAACGATAAATTATTAAAATGGACATGAATACTCTGTTGAGATATTAAAATAAAAGCAGACTATAAAATATTAAATTAAATATATCTTTGTTATGTATATATACCTTAAAAGCAAACTAAATTTAAATCATAGTGTAAATCTTTTGAATCTCATACCTTGTATCCTTTATTTTAGGCCCACGCATTTTATTTGACGCTATTTTCTCAAAACAACAACAAATTATTACATGTTAATAATAATAGAAGATCTCTCTCTCCTTGAAATAATAAACAAACTTCGCAATAATATATTAAATCAGAGAGGGTGATCAATAAAAGCAAACGGTATAAATATAAAAGCAAACGGTAATAAAAATGCTTATATCTGGTTAAAGGTAGTTGTTTTTTTTTACTGTCAAGAAATATTGTGTCAAAGCACAGAATGCATATTCTCGTAGTCGAATGGTCATCGTCGCGTCAGTTCCAGAGTGACGTTGTTTCAGTCGAATCGTAGGCTCGAGTCCTCATTTCATTAAAGACCTATCGTGTAGCTGGGATGATGTACGCTGAATCTGTCAGGCCTCGAAGTCCTCAATTTGACGTAGTGTGGGAGTCAGGAAAGTAGGGCGTCTACTCAGATATCGTCCTCATGACTTGACGTAGTTAAAGATTACGATGTCCATTACGAATAGCCCTCATTTTGTTTATAAGAGCGTCGTCAATGAATAATCAGTCAATTCAAACCCATCAGGTACTACCCCTCATTTGACTTACATATGAAAATTTAAGAATATTTGGCTATAGTTGTGCATTATTTTAGAAAACCTTCCTTTGATGCATCGTCAATAAAAGTCACATAGATTTTAAAATTTCGCTTTTATTGAATAATTTTTTTTTATTAATTCATGAAACACGAAGTTGATTCAAAAAGTACCTTTTTTTGATGACAGATGTTGTTGCAATCAATTTGCAGCCATATTAAAATTTGATCGTTGCCGCGTCTTGTGGTCTCCTACGATGACTTAGAATATACCTGAAACCAGGAAACAATCAAACCAATTGGTTGTTTTAGGCCAATCTGCTCCAAAGAAGGCAATAACATTTGGAAAAGTTATAGCGACTTCTTTTTGGGATGCTCATAGGGTAAGGTGAACAGACGTCCCGATTTTAGAGGGACAATCCCAATTTTTAACAATTTATCCCACGTCCCGCGGGGTTTTAAGAAAGTTCCAATTTTTAGGAAGAATGCACGACAAGCAAGGGAACGGCTTGAGAACGGGAAGGGAATATACAGTTTTCGACTTTCATGTACCTATTTTATCAGGATATGAGCTTTGTATTATTTTTGTAAATTTTGTAATTTTAAACTTTAATAATAAAAATAATTGTTAAGAACTGATTATCAGGAACTGCTTATCAAAGTTCAACTTGATCAGTTGCTAGAATACGACCACTATTGTTTGGACTTAATGAACAGTGGCATTTTTCGTCATTGGCAGCAACGAAAACATTTTGTAGCTGTAAAATGAAGAGAGAACACTTTGTACACTTCCACAGATTTTATTCTTATGGCGCGACATGTTCCGCTAGCGATCTAGCATCACTTGGAACGTTGTTGCAAAGGAATTACATCTTATACAAAAATTGGAAACGGAGGGGAATTTTAGAGAGGAGAAAGGTCAGGGTGTAAGGAGTTTGTTGGTCGTCCACGAAGTAACGCCTTCGCATATTGAGTTTTGTAACTGTCTCTCATACGATACACATCCCACTGCGTGCTAGTTAAACAAGTGATGTCAGCAAATAAGATATTCAGATTATTTATGTTTGTAAATTATTTAGGTACCAAAGGGAGGTATTTTTTAGGTACCAAATTTTTAATCTAGACCCCCCCCCCTTCCTTCCTGTCAATGGTGTCCCGCTTTTCAAATGTTAAAATCTTATCACCTTATCATAGGGACTCGAGGATTACTCCGAAAACGGGGAAATTATCGTTGCAGAATACTATAGTGAACTATCCTGTTCTCATTTCTCGCTTCTAACAAGGAGACTTTTAAACCACGCTGGTACACAAATTCTCCATTTTGTTTGATAATCCTCTTTCTCTATTAGTATCTAATGACTTTTTGTATTAAGGAATTTAACTGTAATATTGCATAGAATTTTACTTAATAAGGGTTACTTATTCTATGAGTAATTTAAGGTTATTAGCCACCTAAGGAGATATTGTTTTAGGTGGGGCGTTTTGGAGTACACCAGATCACTTTTGGCGTACCAGATTACTTTTAAATTTTTATCGTTTACTTTAATTTTAATTACATTTAGCTTAAATATATTCAATTTAATAATTTATTGTCGTGTTTAATTTTTCTCGGAAAAGTTTACTATTGTCCATTTCTCGATATTTCGTCGTTTACTTTAATTCTTATATTTAATTGAGTAATTTAATAATAATGATAAAAAAAAAGTGCACCTTGGGTAGCTAAATCTATTCTTTGCAAAACTTTACGTGAAACTTTTTATATTTCTTATATTTTAATGTAATTTTATTTTTAAAAACAGAACCCAGTTCCAGAGCCATTTTGGAGACAGAAAAATATTTCAATTTTAATACATGGAATTATGATACAATACCCATTTATCACACAAGATTCTTTAAAATTTAGAAACATTGTTATGAAAACGACATTTTGAGTCTAAATTGGATTGTTAACTTCATACATATTAGAGTATGGCAGACAATATATGGAACGTGCTTTTTATGTAGGAAAATAAATATGGATTTAAACAGAAATGGGGGACAGCATATTGAATTATGTTGCCTTTAATATTTGGGTGTAGTCAAAACATCATAATAATATCAAATTATTTTGCTCTGAGAAAGAGTGTATTTTTGGGTCCAAATTCTTATTATCAGAGCATTAAATTAGTTATGTCTGTAAGAATGCTTTTCTTTTCTTTTGTTTTGCACTGATATTTTTTTCTTTTCTGTTTTAGTCTTTCTATCCCAAACTACAACTATTGTAGGAATAATATTGAAAAAAATAGAAAATAAATTATCTAGACAAAATTGTTCCAAATCTTTTATTTGCATAATATTTCAGAAAGTGTATGAGAAGTTATGAATTCTCATTGAGCAATTCCAATTTTGAAATTAATGTTGAAGTTTTGAATCTTTTTATTTAAAAAATAATATTACGGTTGTGTGAAATACGTAAAAAGTAATTCATACAAAATGCATTTTGATTACTCCATGATAAGATTCAAAAAATAACATTTATACTAAATTTTCCAATTTTTTTTAACTTATTGTAAATTTTTTTTAAAGAAATGTCATACATATTTAGTTTTCAAAAAACTTTTCATTATCTAGTTTTCTTATTTAAGATTTGAAAATCAAAGTATCCTAAAAATCTACGTTCCTTTAATAAATTTGAAGAAAGAGTTGATTTCTTAAGTATTTGTTTATTGTATGCAATATTCTTTGAAAGAAATTCGACAAAGAAATATTCAAGTTTTTCCTCTTGAGTAGGGCTGATATACGAGATAAGAAAGATTTTAATTAGAAAGACTTCGTGTATAGAAAACAAAATTTAATTCGAATTACATGTTAGGAAATAAGATCATTATGTGGAGAGTACACCGCTGTTCCAACAAAAAGAATATCAAACAAAATGTGAAATAAAGTAATCAAATACGAGATATTTTCGAAATGTAAATATACAATGCCGCAAAACCAATAAAAAACGTTTAATTAATAAAATGCTCATTATAAATTATGTACTGGTACATTCTTATTTTTCGACATAGTTGTTCAGTTTCAGTGCAAGCTTTTGTATCCCACATCACAAAGGCCACTGTAGCCTAGTAGTTATGGTCGCGAACTCGCGGCCGGTGGTTTTCGTCGATTGGGTGTTTCGAGCTTTGATGCCTCTAAAGACCCACCATGTAGCCGGTGCTGATCCACTTTAAATCTGTCGAGACTCAAAGTCCCCCTTATGGTGTGATGTGGAAGTTAGGAGAGTGAAGTTCCAGTTCAAGTGTTGTTCTCGTCACTGACTGAAATTCAAAATTACGAGGTCTATCGCTAATAACCCTTGTGTTGCCTCTAGTATGACGTTAATAAAACCAAAGCCAGGACATTTAACACAAAAGTGCATATAGAGAGCATAACATTTTATTATCTTAACCATTCCTTTAGAATAAAAAAAAATCTATTATTCCCTCATAAAACATGTTCTACATTCTGTATTCTATAATTTGTAGTGGATTACTAAATGTTTCAAATTTTTAAAAACACTTTTTATCAGAAAGCTAAATGTCTTATAACCAAATGAACTTCTATTTCGCTAGGGACATTTTTTTAAATCTAATTATATATTATGGCACCATTTGGCCGTAGAAGAGATGAATTCTTTTGGATGGTCAAGGGCTCTGGAGGCAGCTCGATGAGGATGAATTGCGTTCTAATTGTGGATTCTAGTTTTAATATTCAACACGAATGGCTTTTACTTCATATTAAATCAGAATTAAGGAACTTTTATGTTTAGTTATTGATTGACTAATAATATCCCTCTGATTTGTTGAAAGTTTTTAAGGAAGCTTCCAAGAAATGTCGATCACATATAATGAGACGTTAATCAAACTATCAATTAACCCACATTAAAGAAGCTCGCCGCCTGTTGTCGATAAACCACGTTTCAACTTAAGTTTTGATGTCATCATCGTCGTGGAAGTTTTGTCCTGCAAGATGCTTCTTCAAGTAAAAGAATAAGTGGAAGTCATTGAGAGCAAGGTCCGGGTTGCGTGGTGGATGGTCTTAAAATTCCCACTTGAAACTTTTCAGTAGTGTTTTGGTTTTAAGAGCCTGCGGGAGGAAGGGCGTCGTCATGGAGAAAGCAGATTTCGCTTATCAACATATCTCTACGTTTGTGTTTCGAAAATGTTTCGTAAGTAGAGAATGAAGCTTCCACACGTATGTTTGTCAACATTCATCTGTGCTTTTACCAATAATGAACTGGATTTTCAAATATATAATCGCAAAAAATATCTTTCATTTAATTCAAGTTCTTAAAGAATTGAGAAATACAATTCCAATTTAAAAATTAAGTATTTTTTTAGCTATTGATCCCTTAATTTAGATATAATCACTGATCCAGGAATTGAGCAAAAATAAGGATAAATTATTCAAAATTTTAAGACAATTGCGAGACATTCATATTTGTTTCAAGTTCTTTAGACTATTTCCGATTAATTTGGAATCTTTCTTCTCGTGTTTTGGGTGCCAAAAGATATTGAAATTGCAGTAAAATTACCATTATTTTGCATTTATTTTATTTCTTTAATCATGTTTACAATCCGTACAAATTCTTTTCATAATACCATATATGCGGAAGAATTGAATGCATCATTTCATCTCTTTATTCTAAAATGTTCTCTTATTCATTTATTTTTGAATAAGGGAAAGTGGTTGAAAATTTGAAATGAAAAACTTAACAGGCTTGGGATTCATATTTCAATCATAGAACATGAACTTTTAATAAAACAATTATTCAAGTCCTATGTCAAACCGAATAATTTAGCTTATTGATTAAACAAGCGAAATTTAACAATTGCTGCTTGTCGTACTTATTTGATACGTATCATACATAAAACTTGTAAACAATAATTATTAAAATTTATAAACAATAATTATTACAACTTGTAAACAATAATTATTAAAACTCGTAAACAATAATTATTGAAACTTATAAACAATAATTATTAAAACTTGTAAACAATAAAACTTCAAAAGGTGATTCTGTTCCTAAGTTCACCTAATTTTCATACATATGTAGTCCCGGTATGTACACTCTTATGCTCAAAGAACTTGATTTTTTCTATCTCTGTAAAATGTACGCGGTATGTGTATTAAATAGTGAGATTGAAGCTACCACAGAAGAAATACGCATGTTCCAAACGTCAGCGACGGACAGTAGTTTAGCATGAAGCCTTCCTTTTCGAATGCATTGCCTCTCGTTTATGTAAAGAAATCCGTATACCCGTAACCTTCGTTCGCATTAGAGGGTTTTTTGTTTGTTTGTTTGTTTGTTTCGCCGGAAAAATGATAAGTGAGCAGCGAATTATTGTAAAATTTCACATGAAATTAGGGGAAAACGCTACTAAAACTTTTAATATATTGAAAGAAGTGTACGGCAATGAATGTTTATCTTGTGCACGTGGTTTTGACTGGTTTAAGTGTCTTCAAGGTGGCCGAGAAGACGTTGAAGATGATTCCCACCCGGGTCACCCTTCCCGGTCAAAAACGGATAACAATATCGAAAAAATTAGTAATCTAAATCCGAACTGATCGTCGGTTAAGAATTCGTGCGATTACTGAAACTGTAGGAATTGACATAGAATCCATGCGGCAAATTTTACATAACAATTTAGCATCAAAAAGTGTATGCCATGATGGTGCCTGAAATTCCAAGGTTTGAACAACAAGAAGCTCGCAAAAATGTTGGTACTGACACTTTGAATACCATTGAAAATGACCCAAACTTATTGGAAAGGATAATAAGATGTGACGAATCGTGTTTTTTTACTTATGATCCTGAAACGAAGAGCTCATCTTCACCGAGATCCAAAAAAGCTCGAATCAAAATTCAAAGTAATGATTATTGTTTTTTTTTCCGATATTCATGGGTTTGTGCACCTTCACAGGGTACCTGAAGGCCAAACTGTTGATCAACATTACTACCTTCACGTTCTGTTTGAACTCCGTGAAAGGATAATGAAAAAACGACCGGAATTGTGGAAGGACAAGTCATTCCGCATTGTCTGTTAAGAGGTTTCTAGCCAAGTACAACATCCCATCCGCCTTATTCGCCGTATCTTGCTCCCTGTGACTTTTAACCGTTTCTTCAGGTAAAATCTGCAAAAGATTTGTGTCCGTTGAAGCTGTGAAAGAGAAAGCGGTACGCGTCCTGAAGCAGCTGACAGAGGAAGACTTCCAGCACTGTTTCGAAAAATCGAAGCATATTGAAGGTGAAAATTAGTAAATATGTATGCAATCAAAATAAAATGTTTTACATCGCGTCAGCATCGTTATTAATTAGCCACACCTTGTATGCTGGGCGCTTCTAGATATATGATACATTATATCTATCTCTACGACAAATTTAAAACCCAAAGCCTGACCATTCGTGTCCACTTTACACGAAAAAGTAATTCGTTTGGAAAAAAAACCTCTATTATCTCAATCTTATTACTTCAATCTTTTTTCATAGAATTATTTCCCTATGTTCTGTTATAGACACGTAATAGATTAGATGTTGTTTTCCTACGGTGGAATAATCTTTCAAAGTAAGGGAAGAACTTATCTAAAAATTTGGAACGTTTTATTGAAATTAAAATCGAATAACTTGGGTAACAGAGACGCCTTCGACAAGAAAAAATGAGCTTATTCAAGCCAAGTTTTAAGAATCCTCACTTTTTTTTTAACTGAAGTTCTGAAAAACGCCTCTTGAAATAAAATGTCTGGTACAGGAAAAACAAGAACAATCAAAATTAAGCAAATGGAATTTAAGTATAAATTATTGTAAATACCCATTAGTTATCCATTTGCTTCACGCAGCCTACCAGAGAAGACTTCATTCATTATGTTGATTAGTTAGTACGAATATCTCGGGTATTTACATTGCAAAGGCTCCACTTTCTGCATTTTAAATTAAATTGTTTGATACGGGAAAAATAAGAAATATAAAATCGAATAATAATAATGTAGGTTTAAAATATAATAAACAAATGTATTTTAAATGTAAAAAAAGTTACTTGCAAAGTTTTGTAGAGAACAGATTTATCCACCCAAGGTGCGCTTTCTTTTCATAATTATTATTAAATTACTAAACTAATTATAAGAATTAAAGTAAACGATGAAATATCGTGAAATGAACATTAGTAAACTTTTCCTTTAATTTAATAGATATTCGTTTCCTTCAATTCAATAGAATATCGTTTGCTTTAATTTTAATATCTATTAAAATTAAAGCAAACGATAAATTATTAAATTGAATAAATTTAAGCTGACTTTAATTAAAAATAAAGCTATCTATAAATTATAAAATTGAATATTACATCAGCTACATGTAATTAAAATTAATGCAAACGATGAAATAATTAAACTAAATATTATATCAGCTACATATATTTAAAATTAAAGCAAACGATAAATTATTAAATTGAATATATTTAAGCTAAATGTAATTAAAATTGAAGCAAACGATAAAAAAATTGAAAAGTGATCTGATGCTCCAAAAGTGATCCAACTAAAACAATAACCCCTTTAGAGGCTTATAAATTATTGCAAATACCCATTCGGTATCCATTTGGTTTACTCAACCTGCCCAATCAGAGAAGGCTTAATTCTATATGTCGATTTGTAAAAATGCCTCGTTTACAAAAGCTCAATTCCCGCTGAATTTTAAAATAAAACATTTGATATAGAAAAGATAAGGAAAAAAAAATAATCGAATGGAACGATTGAAAGTAAAATAAGACAGTGGAGAGAGAAAATAATGCTAAAAGAGAGAGAAAGGCTGGAATAATAGCGTGGTTTTGCGTGTGACTTTGCACATGCGCATTCTCCCATTCCTGCCTCTCCCGATCAACTCACTAGACAGGTTCTTGGTACCGTTCCAAAAATAGGGAAAGGCATCAGCAGATAGCCTTGATAAAGATGGGGGAGGAATGAATCCCCGCTGATGTATAACGTGGCAAATGTTTATATCCCGGAAATTACCAGATGATAGATACGAAGCAGTTAGGAGAAAATGCCATTACGGTATATGATGAGACCAAAAAAGAGTATTAAAAAAAGCATTTTTTTTTCAAAAAAAGCGTAAGTATGAATGAAAAGCTGTCACTGTGAGATTTAAGCGGAAAAGGATTAAATCCCGTAAAAAGATTAGTGATATCATTTAATAGAGTGTTGAAATAAATGACACTGGCAGTAAGGTGGGTTTCACCGTATGAAACCTTGTTTATTACATGAATGTTAATGCGAACGAATTTACTGTTTATTTCAGAGACATCTTCTTCATTCAACTGCCCTATACACACACTCCAAGGATCGTTCAATAAACCCCTAATAATTCCAAGAGATGTTGCTTGTAGCATCGAAAACTGTTTGTTTTTTGTGAGCATCACGACTCATGAGACAGCTGTCTGAGTCTTAGTTACTCTTATTCATGACAATGACGCCTTTCGCACCTCAAACATTCATCATGACTTTTCAAGTCATTGAGATCTTCCTCGCCTTTTTTTGGAAAGTATTGACGAGAAACAACCCAACCTTTTGATTTGTGCTTGATTTCCGGTGCATAATAAGGAATCCAGGTCTCACCGACTGTGGGATCTCGACGCGGAAGCAATCAAAATTTGATTTGGCAGCAAATGACTTCAAAATCAAAACTAATTATAAATCCATGCTAAATTTGTTTCTGTTCCGTTTAACAGATGGCAACACTCAATGATAACAACAGTTTACCTTAATGATGCTATTTTCAAATGCAAGTACTTCTTGAACCACCCTCGTGTGTGTAAACACTCATTATCTACTGATTACAAAGATAACAGCGCCATCTCTCGACCTTATCAATCTTAACACACTGGGTGTTCACATTACTCTGTGATCGTAACACTCTGGAGTCTCAACAACGATTATCTAGGTATTTTAAAATTATATGTTTATTTCGGATTGAAATAATTTTACAGCGAAATAATAAGTCTATATTATACTAAGTTTTACAAAATAGAAATAAACTCCTGGTAATTTTTTAGAAAATAAATATGGTGATTATTTGTAGTCTATAAAAGAGAGATAAAAAAAAAAAGGACCTGTTTTTGACGTCACATGGGTTTGGATGTTTTCACTATGCGCAGCTATCTTCTGAAGGGCACCAAATAAAATTTGACAGTGATTCATCGGTTACTTTTGATTGGTGCCATGACGATCTGTCATTGCAGATGAGACCTGGATTCATTATACAACGTGGCCTAGTGGTCACGGTTTCGGATTCGTGGCCGGCGGTTTCCGTTCAGTCGCGGGTTCGATCCTTGGTCGCTAAAGACTCGCTATGTAGCCGGGGCTGATGCACGTTAAATCTGTCGGGCCTAAAGCCCTCCCGTTGGCGTAGTGTGGAAGTTCCTGGAGGGGGTGCCAGCTCAGTTTTCGGCCTCGTCACTTGATCGAGGCTCAAAATTACGTGGTCCGTCGCCAATAGCCCTTGAGTTTCTTCTAGTGCGACGTTAATAAAAACTAAACTAACCTAAAAAAACTTCATTATACAACGGAAACCAAGCAACAATTCAAACAATGGATTGCTTCAGGTGAATTTGCTCCAATGAAGGCGAAGACGACTGGAAAAGTTATGGCAACGATTTTTTGGGGTACGAAGGGTGTCTTATTCGTAAATTCGTTGAAGCACTTTGTTTTCATCCATCTCTCGTTTTGCACAGAATTTAAATGAAAAAAAAAATTAATTGACTTTGCTAATTTCACCTTAAATTAAACATCTAACATGTGCTAACATTTTTCTTTCTGTTTTCTCCTCGAAAAGGAATTATTCAAAATGAATATTAAATAGCATAAAGTGAACATAATTTCGAGTCTCAAGCTCCACAGAAGCAATTATTATCGAGAGAAGAAAATGTATTCTTCGAATTTCCAATGCATTTTTATTTTCACAAACAAAACATTCTTAAGTACAAAAGCGTTGCTAGTGTTAGCAACAAAAAGAATAAAAACAGACGATTCTGTCATAAAAACCAATGATGAAATTAAACAATTAACTAAATAAGAGCAAATGATGAATTATTAAAGTAGATGATAACATCCTGTTCGTATATTTGAATAAAAGCAGATGATAAAATATGAAATTAAATATATCTGAGCAATATATAAGTTAAAAACAAGCTAAACGTAATTATTATCATCATAATTTATTATCATGTCAATCTTTTGAATCTAACACCCTGTATTCTTTACCTTTGAAATTCGAGTCCTTTTGTGGACGCCATTTTATAAAAATAACATCACCTTAAGATATATTACAGAAATTGTTTTGGGTATTGTTTTGATGATTTAGCATCAAACTATGCATAAATTCAATGAATATCATATTCATGTAGTATTTGCTTGTATCCAGAAAATGAATGGTTCCGCTCTTTGTCACCAATATTTCATACCAGCCAAAAGTAAATCAACTCTTTTTTTTTTTTTAAGTTATAGATGTAATGAAGGCGACATATTTTTTGAATTCTTTTTTGTTTTTATTTAATAAGAATATAGTTCATTTGCTTGAGCTTTTTATTGTTATTTCACCAAATATTGCTACTTTGTGTTTGAGTTTCTTATTTTCAAAAATATAAATTGAAAAATTACGAACATTAAAGTTTCTCTAAGACTTAAGGGATCCAATCCCCTTCTTTTTGTGAACTCCTCAGGTTTTTCTTTTTCACACGGTTTCAATTAACCCGATTTTTCGAAAAATGTATGACTTCGAAAGATCAAGAAAGGCTGGGATAAATATATGATTCTGGATATCGACTATATGTTCGTAAGTTTTAAGAAAAATAATGAAACTTAGCAATAATTAAAACTTTACGATACTATGGATAACAATTAAAGATTTACGATACTGCAGATTACTTCAATCTACGTTTTTCTGAAACCAGACAAGCCGACATTAATAGTTCTAATTTATAATTTTATATACATACAAAATAAATTTTATCCCGATGTATCTAGGTTATTTCTGTGTAATAATTAAAATTTTAGAGTTTCCCCTTAAATAAATACCTAAACTGGTATAAATGTTTTTATTCACTTACATACGATAAAAACTCTCGAGTAAGAAAACATACTTTTCGATACAAGTCTCAGCAAGAATTCGAATATTGCCATTCCGACTTGAATCCACGTTCTAGAAAAGAAACCTCTATCTGTTTATATGCAAGGAATTTAATTTTCCCAAGACTTCATAAGGAAGCACGCATTGAAACAACCCCGTCAGCAAATCAGTCCATTTCTTTATTTCAAATGCGAAAGAATACAATTATCCCACTGGGAGAATTCCTTCCATAGATCTCTGATTTAAGGGGATCAGAGATCTATGGCTCAGCAGAAAAGGGTAACCATGTGTGCTGACAGGGCAGAAATGTTCCCCGTTCGTTCACAAAGTGCGGCATCTGCACTTGAATGTCATTGTTCCCAAGGAACAAGGTTGTCCGCCATTGTTGCCGCGGTCGCTTGGGTTAGAGATTATGCACCCTGACATCGAGGATAATGAAACCGATCTGCCTGATGCCACAACCCCACGGATTAATAAGGTTTGGGGACAATAAATGGAAAAGAAGAAGAGGAAACAAGAATTTTATGTTGGTGGATAAAAGCTCCCTTGTGGAGAAAGGGTTATTCTTTTTTTTTTTACATGTTACGTTTCTCATGCAAGGAATAAAATGAGATGAAGGATAAGGCTAAAAGAACCTGTTTTTTTTATCAAATATTTTTGAATTTTTCCAGGGACGATGGAAAAAAATGTAGATTTTAAGCATTGAGAATATTTCTAATATTTTCGAGGCTTAAAATAACTGTTCACAAATGTTTATTTTGTTTTAAGTTTCTGATATCATGTTTACCACTCTGAATCTGACAGTTGCACATATATAACGGACTTGATACACACGTCCGGTCGTCGTGTATATATCATGCCTCTACATATACTTCCCTTAACAAATGAAAAGTTTACAAAAAATATTAATAAAATGTAAAATAAATAAATACTCAAAATACAAAAAAACATAATGTCGAACTCTGAGGGTTAATACTTTTTTACCATCCGAAAACCTTATAAAACAAATCACGTGATAAAACTGATGTAAATTGATTATTAAGCGTCATAAGTAGAGAAACTAAAAATATTAGGAAAAAAAGCAAGTCGCGAAATATAGAAGCAATGTCATATGAGTCATATATCGTGGTCAAAACTGGAACTGGAACCTCAATCACCAAGCTCCCACACCATGAAATTGAAATTTTTGAGTTTAGTTGGACTTAATGTGAAATTAATTAATTCTTTTTTTTTTCATTGTAGGGATACATTTCGTGAGAAATGTATAAATCTGTATGATTGATGATGTACAGTGGTCGTAAAAACAATAAACATAAATTAAATTTCTATCTCTATTATATTTTTAGTGATAATTAACATTTTACCGTACTAGGGATGATATTTAAAATTTAACGATACTGCAGGATGCTTCCTTTTACGATTTCCTGAAACCAAAAAAAAAAAATAGACATGAATAGCTGTAATTTACAACATTATGTACATAAGGATCGATTAATACGCAGAATACATTTGATCCAGATTTATTGGTTATTTCTTAGTCAAAATTAGCTTTTTAAGATACCCCCTTGTATGTTCATTAAGCATGGCAAAGGGTCCATAGAAAAATATTGCGATAGTTTATTAACGTCGAACTGAGAAGCAACACAATGACTATTGGTGAAGGACCTCGGAATTTTGAGCCTCGTTCAAGTGGAGGGGACGACACCTAAGTTGCCACCTTCCTCTCCAAATTTTCACACCACGGCTACGAGAAGACTCGACTAGATTCAAGAAGCATCAGCCCCTCTACAGACAGGTCTTTAGTGGTATCAGGGCTCGAATCTGCGACTTAGCGAAAGAAACGGCTGCCACAAGTACGCGATCAAGCCTATAATATAGATTCCATATTGCTGGTAGAGGTATCCATAAAAAACTAAAAGATTCTGTCTTTGCTCTGACGTTATGATAATACAAAACAAACAAAGAGCTTTCACGAATGATATCTAAATTAAAATTGTAACTTGGTGTTTTGGAGAGAGACGTCTTTTAAAGGTATAATGAACAGTTTCCTTTGTTTTATCGATCAGTCTGCGTGACATCATATTGATGCCATGGAATGGGAAGCCATGAGTGATTATCTCGCATCTGCGTAAGTGAAAAATTCCGCTTCTAATCGAGAATTGTTCCTGCGCGTCATTCGTCTCCGAGACAAATGGTCTCTTCTCTGAGTGACGACAGCTCCACTTTCTTATTTGCTCCTTTTTTTAAACACTTCAGGTAATGAGTTTCTCGAATTGGGACCCCCATCGCGCTGGAGGTAACATTTCTGCAGTCGTGTTAAGCAATGAATTCTTTTTCCTGTCTTTTCTTTTTCAGTCGTGCTGGTAATATATTTAATGGAGATTCGTGTACTGCAATTCGATTAATCTTATTGCGAAAGCAAAAATTTGCCGAAAAAACGTTTGAAAATATGTAAATGGCTTCAACGTTGAGTATAAGGAAGTAAAAATATAAAACATCATTCTTAAATTTCTTCAAAAATTTTAAATTGTTATTCGTTACTGATTAGTTTTCTGGTTTCTTGCAAAGATTAACATTATTGTTTGATTCTGTATCCTCGAAAAATAAACAGGATTCGTATAGTAATTATCTAAAAATCGTCGCAAAAGACTTGTGAAATAACCTTTAGCCCTTTGAAAATCTAAAGAGAATCCTATAAATACCATGCACTCAAGGGCTTGATCTTTTCAGGTAGTAATGGAAATTATGACCCCAAGGCACCATAGCGATATTTTCCCTATGGGGTTTATTGTCTTTGGTAAACATGTGTGACGCGCTCCCGGGATACCCTACCGATCCTTCTCCATCTTCTCCTCCTTGTCAATCAATTTTTTTTTTATTTTTCATTCATATCTAGATCACAGTTTTATATTGTTTTGGCGCAGAACAGCCATATTTGGCTCTGGCTCTCCATTATAACCCACAATCCCTAACTCATCTGTAAATACTCTGAGGAAAACTTGGATTGACTGTTTAATTAACACCGCTCTTATAAGCAACTTGGGGGGCGATACTGGAGATGGATCTTTTCATTTTAAACCACGATAAAGTGATAAGAACGACACCTAATTTGGCACCTTATTCCCTAAACTTCCCCCCTCGAAGTTCTGATTTTGAGCTCTGACATATTTAAAATGCATCAGCTCCATTACAGGATAGGCCTCTAGCGGAATCAGGAATGAAATTCACGACGCGACTGAAACAATGTCGGTCATAAATTCACAACCATGACGTCTCGGTTTCTTCGGTAAATTTGAAATATTTCTCAAAAATAGTAAGCAATTAGTTATTATTACTTGTTAGATTTTGAGATTTTTTGTCTTGTATAATGGCAATTGTTTAAGAGTTATACCTATGTATATTAAACAGGATAACAATGATCTCTAAAAATTATTGAAAGGATCCCTAAAATTCGCGTTAGAGAACTTGAAAAATGAAAAAAAAAAAAAAAAAAAAAAAAGGAGAAGCTCTTATTAAAAACCTAAAGGACTTCAGAAAAAGACGTGTAAAATTCATTAAAGAATTTTAAACAATGACCTACATATAACAGTACATATCGGAAAATTACAGATTAACATCAGTCCTTTTTCTTAAAATAAAAAAAAATACTATCTATAAAAATATGTAAAATTAAGTTTATAAATCAAAAATATCTATCCATTTCTCCCTCCTCATTACATAAAATAGTAGAGTTCTCCAATGCATACGATTCCTATGAAAAAAAACAAATTTGTAGCTAATTTTGGTTTCAACTACTCAATAAATCGTTTCCTCAAACGATAAAAATACTAAAAATTTCGAAAAATATTTTAAAATATTAAAAAAATCTGAAGAAGTCTCAAAAATTGTTATTCTCCCTCCCCCAAAAAAGAACAATCATTAACAGAAAAGGTCAGACATTATATTCTTAAACTACATATATCTTAAATTTGTATGTATTCTTTTAAACTTACACACACCTCCCCCACATACATAATACAAACAGCACATAAAGCATCAATTTCATAATAGTAAATAGCATCTTATTTTATTCATATAAATAACCGTAACCTCTGAAGTTTATTTTTCAGTATAAAAAATTAAATTTGTGCAAGAAAGATAAGTTCAAAATAAGTATTTAAGAATTTGATATTAAATTTATAACGTTGGGTTATTCGCGATTTTTTCTTCACTAATCTTGGAGATTTTTTGGAAATTCAAATTATGTACAATTACAACTCTTTGCCAACCAAATGAAAGGTTATTAGGTAAATTTGATGAAGATAAGAAGTGTGGTGAATTCAAAAAGAAATAGTGACATATAAGTGAAACAGAATTTAAAGGAAAGTGAAGGGAGATAGAGGATAACGACACGCTGATCGAATTTTATAAATAGGATTGAAACACCGTAATTAATTATTTGTGTCGAAATGATTCCTAGCTAACGTAAGAAGATTCGAATCTGCTATAATTGAGAATGTTTGAATTGGAACGACTGATTCGGTAAGCTAAGACTTTATTATTAGAATATAAAATATAATTACATGAGTTAAGAGGAATTCGAAAGAGAGCGATCTTGCATATTCTTTGATAGATAATAAAGCGTTTTGTCCTGCTCTTACGTATTTTCAATTGGAGATTTAAACTTATTAGCTATTTAACTAGACTTTAAAATGGCTGTAGAGTTAAATAATGAAGGGAGGTTATCACAAATCAAATTTGAACAATTTAATTTTCCTTATTTATTTAATTTTTCAACCATAGGGCCTAACTATAGATTTTAAAGAAATTATGTTTGATGGATCTGATATTTTTTTATGTATTTTTCTTGTTCAATATATGAAATATATTTGAATATTTATAACTTAGAATAGATGCGTATTAATATATTTTATATATAATATTAAACTGTTAACAATTTTATAAAAGAATCAGTTTTATTATTTTAAAGAATATTTTAAAATTAAATTATGAAAATATTTCACAATTCTGAAATCTATTTTAAGCAAGGGAAACCAATCCTCAAAAATATTTTAATTTTTTTTTCAAAAGCATCTATTATACTTTTGTATACGAATATGAAAAATTTTAATCTTACACTAGCTTAA
Source organism: Nephila pilipes (assembly GCA_019974015.1). Lineage (NCBI taxonomy): Eukaryota > Metazoa > Arthropoda > Arachnida > Araneae > Nephilidae > Nephila > Nephila pilipes. The sequence goes on from BMAW01048311.1 coordinate 80,394, forward strand.
CAAAAGTAAAGTAAGTTATTTTGTTTTTCACTAATGCATGTTATTCTATATTAATATTCCACACATATATGTATCTGTGCTGTTCTTTTTAGAAATTATATAACAGCCTTTTTCTCTAAATTTTCATCATTGAAAAAAATACCAATTTTGATTCATTGGGAGTTTCACTTCTATTTCCCCCCCCCCCCCCCATAAAATACAAGAATCGTAACTGCATTTAAAGTAACTGAGAGAATAGAATATAAAATTTTTTCATTTTTTTTATTTTGCTGTTAAAAAGCTGAGAGCTCTTTGTTGATTCCGTTGATGTATTTCTTATGGGAATTTGATAAACTGAACACTAGAAAACTGTATTTTAAAACTGTAAGCAAATATACTGAGCTATGGAGAAAAATATATATATTTGCGCTTTTCTCAAAATCATGTTATTTTTTAGAATTCTGGTACTCTTTCTTCAAAATCTATTTTAATCATGGTGCTGATATTTTCTACATTATAAAATGTGGTTATTTATCACTAAATGAACTTTATTTTTTTAAAAAAATAAATACTCATAAATTTTAGATATGGCACAATATTTGTATGAGAGAAAATTAAGGAAAATTTGAACAATAAAATTTATATAGTTTTAAATTCGATAAAACTCAAATTTTGAGTTTACAATTATGTTCAATATGTAGAATGTCATATTTATAAGAACAAATTTTTGAGCTTACAAATAAAGTGAATTCTGTGCAGGATGTACATAAATATAAGCAAACGATTTATAGGTATAAGAACAGGTATTGATTATTCATTGCTTATACATCCTTCAATGAGATTTTCTTTGCTTAAACAGATACGGAAGTATACAGATATCTCTGTGTTGAAATGTGATTTCCATTTCTTTTAATTTAAGAAGATGAGTGTTATTTAAAAATAAATTAATTTTTTTCTTTTCGAAGCTGTCTCAGTCACATTAAGAACATTCGAATTTTCATTTAATGTTAGCAAAGCCTTTTAAAATTCGTTTGTTTTTGCATTTCTGAAGAAAAAATATAAATTAACTATAATTTTTTTTTTTTACCTATTAATTCCTTGAACTAATAATTTTAAAAAAAATGTTATTTCGCTTGATGTCAAATAACCCGATCGAAACTTCGAACACGTTTTTAGGCAGAAAATTGCTCTAATTTTCATAAAAGATTGCAATGTTGTAATACATGCATTCATTTACGATGCAGTATTCTTTAAATTTAGGAATATTCCTAAAATACGTCATTTTCCACGTTAAAACGTAACATGTAAAGATTATTTAGCATTACAGTACAGGAGACGATACACAGAACACATTTTACACCAGAAAAAAAGAGATTGATTCGGATAGAAATGAATAGTATTATAAAATGTGCGATTCTTTAAAGGATAGCGTTGTCAGAATCGATTGTTTTTCTTACAGGAAAAAGTGTCCTAATTTTGAGCCCTATTCTGTAACATTATGAGAGAGAGGACAGCTTCGATAGTTGAAAATATTTGAAATTGGAAAAAAAATTATGCATTCATTTCGGGAAATTGATATAATGTAATTTGCTCAATAGGAAATTATTGGAATTCATTTAACTATTATAAAGAAGTAAATAAACACACAAGTAATATAAAAAAAATTAAGTTAATTCCTACTTAGGTCAACAAAGAAATTTTTTATCTTAGTTACTTTTTATTAAATAATTACAATTAATATAAATATGTATACACATATCAGAGAATCACAATATTAAGTGGCAAAATAAATTCATCCGGTAAATTAAATAGTTAGAATGCAATTTTGAATTATTTGGTGGTATTTTGCCAAATGTGGCTAAATACCACCAAAATTTCTGGCTTGCTTCGCGGACATATCGTTCAGCCAAAAAAAAAAAAAATCGTCAAGTTTGGCAGTTTTTGAAATCGCGCCAAATGGTTTGGCTAAACTACATTTTCACCAATTAAATTTAATTAAATGAATTAATATTTGAAAAAACTGTATTAACATCAGGTGTCATCCACTACAAGTTTAAAAAAATGTATTTGAACTTGAGTGGATGAATAAAAAGTATTTAATTAACGATTGAAAATTTGAACAAGATATATATAGGGAGAGTGTGAACTAATAGTTGGAATTTAAAAACAACCTGAGGCATCGAAATAAGGATTTAAGTTCATTTTACTTTACAAATACAGTCATACCTAGGTTCACGAAAAGGATTTTCAGGTAAATCTCGCTGAGGTTCACGAATTATATTTCAGTTCAGGAACAGTCCTCAGAAAAACTCAGTTGTGCTTTTTCTAGATCACCTTGAGTGTTCCATCCTCACGTTGCCACGAATTTCCGAGCATAATGTTAATCCCATGGAGTTTCTTACTTTTCTTCTCAAATCCAGATTTTTGTTATTAACTACATGGAATATGAAAGGTTGCTATTTAAACTTTAATTATTACTAATAAATAACCTAAATAGCTGAATAAACTTTATCCTGCATATTAATTGTTCCTTATGTACATAATGTTGCAAATTACAGCTACTCAAGTTGTGGCATTGGGCTATTCGCGGTTTTCTCTTCACTAACCTAGGGGACTCTTAATTAAGATTGATTGCTTTTTCTAAACAACCTTTGCCCAACCAAAAATGAAACGTGAATATTTAAATTACAAGCAGGTAGAAATAAAGTGAAGCGAGAGAGATAGGAAATATATAAGCTACGCTTGAGACACACGATAGAGGTGGAGTGACTTTAGCGTTTAACTGTTGTTCTGAGTCGAAGACGGGTCGAGATTTGTTACGAATTATCGGCGGCATAGTGCAGCCTAGAGGTCGAGACAGCCTCAACTCAGCTACATTGGTAAGATTCTGTTAGTTTGATATTATTGAAACAAGTTAATATACTTAAGGCGATATTTTGAGGAGAGTCAGTATACATTTGTTGTTATAGTAGTAAGTTGCCTAATAAAAACAGTGTGTACGACCTGTCTAACGTCTCTTTGATTGACTTACTGACTTTTAGTGTTAGTACATTGAGTTTAGCTATGGCACCAGAAGCGACTAGGAATAGTATATCGTCACAAAGTTGATTCATTTGGTTTCAGGTAGCCGCAGAATGAAGCAATCCGCAGTATCGTAAAATTTTGATTATTACTCCAGGTATCATAAAATTTTAATTATTACTAAAAAAAATAGAGATAGAAATTAATTTTGATTTATTATTCTTAAGAATTCACTGCATAGTTATCATCCACAGTTCCACCCAGCGTTTCTTGATCCTTGGAAGACTGTCGTTGTAGAACTCAGCAGATAGAATTCTTATCTTTTTCATACTGCAGGTTACTTCAATCTGCGACTTCCTGAAACCAAACAAATCAACATTTATAGCTGTAATTTGCAACATTATTTACTAGTATATAAGGATCAATTAACATGCAGGATAAATTTTATTCATATATATCTCGATTATTTCATAGTTATTATGAAAATTTTACGATACCCTCTCGTACTGGCATTTATTCGATATATCAAATATTAATTGAGTTTACACAGGCAAGAGTAAATGAATATAATCCAAAAAGTTAATATTCAAATCAATTTTATTGTTTTTTCCATTAGAATAACTAACACTCAATATGCTTATCACGCCCTTTTAGTAAATGTATATTAGGTGTATCCCTCATGCTTCCTCACCTAAGATTAATATTCCAAAATGCTTCTTATATTGTCGCTGAATAACCGGGTTCGATTGAGTGCTAAGCGTGTAAGCTAGATCTGGCAAAATATCCATTCATCGATGATCATTTCACGCTAATCATTGTGTCAAACCTTCCAATTTTTCTCTTTTATTACTAAAATTCTAATCTCTATATACTGTTACTGCTGAGTCTTCCAACTTCTGGTTTGCTGTCCTCCAATCTTTCCTTAATTATATTCTCATCTGCTATAATTTATATGGTAATGCTTATTTACGTGTTATTCTCAAGTCGAGATTATTAAATTAAAAAACGTCTTTGAGATTCCTATACGGCAGGTTGAAGAGAAATAGACTCGCGAACACCGTTACAGCGTGATTAATTTCCCCCTAATTTTTATGAGCTTTTTTAAATATTTACTTAAATATCTGAAACTCATGTTCGAAGCAAAATATGGACAAAGAAAAAACATTAATTCCAGAAATGTCTTGTATTATTATAGCAATAAACTCTCCTTCCAAGTAGTACAATCTGTGGGTCTCCCTTTTTCAACAGTCAACCCTCTGTACCAACAATATATTAACAACTATAGAGCTGAAATGCAGTACTGAACCATTATATAATATTTTATTTATATTTGAATTAGTTCTTCACATAAAACCAGTTATTATTTCCCCCAATGTTTATTTCTGACTAATTGCATAAAATCAAAGTAGAAATAACCAGTTTATAAAGCTTGAAAAGATTATTTTTATTTTCATTATTTTAAATGTGAAATATTTCGTCGATTCGTGAACGTTTTGGTTTGCCGACTGAGTTTCACAGTGAATTGAAACTGTATTGTATTTAACAATTAGCTTTGACTAAGTTCAGACTGTTTAGCCAAGTTCTAAAGAAATCCATTATCAGAGACCTTAACTACTCCAGATCCATAACAGCAAGATTCAGAATAAATAACTACAAGGACATGAGAACTCTTCTTGACAACACAAGAAACTATATCAATTGCAGAAATCGATTCTCTATTGACATCAGAACACATTTATAACTGTCCGACGATTTTATTTACAGCTCTAAGGCATTTAATCTGGCAGCTGGTGTCATTCAAATCTTTGAAACTATCCAAAGTAGACACGACAACAACATTCAAAACAAACAAACAAAAAAACCTTAGGGAAAACTCGATATATTATGCAGTGAATTAGTCTATATGACAGGTACTTGATTTGCAATTAAAGAAACATTCCAAAATTCGATCGAATTAAAAGAAGGAAAAAACAGAGTTTATCGAGCCAGTCTAGGTGCAACTCACCTTTTGTGAAGTTTTCCCGCCGAAACGAAAAAAGGAAGAAAGAAAACTGTTCATCTCTGTATTATTACGTTACCGCGGTCTCGATTAATGATGAAGATAAGAGTTATTCGATACCTTTTGTGTAAATATCGATTATCGATTTGGATTTCGCGCCAATGTGCCGCGGTGAAATGATGGATATAAAATGACCCAGAGCATTTCTAATTCACGAAAGGAAGGTGCACAAGAATATGTGTTCTTTTTTTTTTTTTATCATTTCCTTTTGATGTATTTTGTGTTTAAGAAGCTCAATAAACGTCTTTTGTGGTGTAAAATTGAGTTCATTGTGTAGATGATGAGAAATATCGGCATTTTTTGAGATTGTAGCAAAATTTTATCTTTTTTAAAGTTACGTAGAATAAACTTGCTAACATAGATTTGTATTTTGTCTGGTTTTAATAAAGACCGAAGCTGAAAAACGGATGGATATTATCGATATCTAGTTTCTAACCAATAAGAATTTAAAAAGGCATATGCCGTTTAATTTAAGGAAAGCAATCATATTTCGATTATTTTTAAGTAATTTTTTTGTGTGTGGCTTTATTGTGACAATATTAAATTTGTGGTTATAGAATAAAATACGGAAAAACCGATTCTATTGAAGGTGTTTAAACACTACATGTTTCTGCTTAATAATAAATATATAATATAGTTAAAAGATATTGAATTCCTCTAAGAAATAATGGAATATAATAAATAGATTTTATCAGTTTAAATCTAAATTAAAACATACAAGAATCTTGATATAACAAAGTACATCGACTTGCTAAGATCGATAGCTAGGTGCTATTATCTTCAATACAAAGAAGCATGTATCACAAAGATTTAATTTACTGTTCATTTGTTACTATGTAGATATTCTTTGATTAAATTTAAAATAATCACTATATGCTTGAAAATTTTACTACTTTTTTTTTCACATTATTATATCTTGTTGCTTATTTGGATACAAAATCAAATTTAAATTACTCAATAGTTAGAACTTAATTTCATACAGATTCACACATATAATAATGATTAATAATATTAAAAAAACTCTGTATTCATGGATAGGAATAATTATCGCAAAGTAGAAAACATTATACGTCTAAATGTTTTTAAACAAGCATTTGCCAATCAAGCAAAGAAACGTCTTCAGTTAATTCCTTCCCACAACAGCTAAATGAGTAACAATTAACATTAAAAGAAAATTAACCAGCTAGCCATTTATGATAATGTACATTGCATAATGTAAGAAAAAACTATTGTTATTTATAGGATTACGAAGGGTAATTTAAAAAAAAAAGTACTTTTTTTATTAACAGATGGAGTTGATATTGCAAATTGGTGTCACCACTATAAATTTGTTAGAAATACTAGTCAGTAATATTTTCCTAAAGGAAGATATTTATTTGTATGGCAATCAGTGTTCATGCTCTCATGTCTGCACTCTGAGCAGAAATCTTCGAAAATTTTTCGAAGTCACCATTTCTACTATTCCGATATGCTGTACCCTGTGATTAGAGCTTAAATTTTTTTGATTCTCATCTACTCACCCCCTCTAATAGTAATGCGTTAACGGTGTACTGGTTAAGATTTTGAAATAAAGCAACTTGTCGGAAGGATTAAAAAGTCGGATGTTTGCGGAAAATTATGTTTTATATAACTACACTTTTCTTAAATTTAAATTACTTGTAATTTTAATTTTTAAAATGCAAAAAATAACTTAAATTTTCAATACATTGACTTAAACTCCATACAAGGTAAAAACAGAAGTTATGCTACACAGCTGATAAGGAAAAAGAGATTAAAAACTTAGAGGCTTTAGCGTTCCAATCAGTCCGTCAACCTATTGAGTTATACTGCGGAATGTTGGTGACGGCGTTGGTAATTTCAAATCACCGTCAGATGATAAGGACTTTAACTACTGTTTCCTTAAAAAACGGTGCCGTTATCTGGCGGCCGTAATATTGCGCTGAATGACATGACTATAACGTTGCGTTAATATAAAAAAGAGGGCGTGGTTTCCTAAAGGTCGTTGAATACGAGAAGAGCGTAAATCATTGGGAGAAGCTATGGTTTTTTTTTAGGAAAGACATGACTAGGAAGATTAATGACATCATCCACTGCAATATTGCGGCCACCAAATAACGGCTCCGCTTTCTAAGGAAACCATAGATTAACACCTTAGCCGGTACATAACTCACTCGCCATATTCTTACCTCACGCCACAAGAGGGCAGAGATATTCGATTCAATCAAAAAAGAATTGTAACTTTCATTATTATTTAAGACTGTCTTGCTGCTTAAACTCCTAGCAGTTAAGAAATTCCTACGAATATTTATTACTTTGTATTTATTCATTTCCTTGAATATTCTATTCATCCCATTGTAAAACTTTGAGAGACAATAAATTTTTGAAAATGTTTCATGTTAGTTGGAGGCTTTCTTTCTTGACTTGAAGCCAATAAAACTGGTTGAAAGAGCTTACAATGACAGTTCACAAACTTTTTTCATCAATGTATTCCTCGACTTTGATCTTAAATTTGATCAATCCTATTGTCGTGTATTAAAGTCTATGTACCTCCAAAATATATACACGAAGATGGATCAAACATACAAGGAAATATTATTTTACTGTGCGACATTTGCTTCAAGGCACCACAAGTAACTTTACCGCGGGACATGCTATTGTTTTGCCAGCCTTGACTGCGGAAATTTGTTGTACACTTGTGATACGTATGAGGGTATCGTTGAGGTTTAATTATTACTGAGAAATATAATTGATATATCTTATTAAAATTAATTCTACATGTTGATTTATTCTTATGTATATTATGTTGTAAGTTACAATTATTAATGTTGATTTGTTTGGTTTCAGGAAGCCTTAGATTGAAGTAATCCGCGGTATGGAGAAGATCTGCAGATTTCTACATTGACGACTTTGAAAGATCAAGAAGCGCTTTGAGAAATGTATCAGTTTGCATAGTGATAATGTATAAAAAAGTCTTAAGAATAATAAATAACAAATAATACTTAAAAAAAATTAAGTCAATTCCTACTTAGGTCAACAAAGATTTTTTTTTTATTTTAGTTACTTTTTATCAAATAATTACAATTATTATAAATATGTATATACATATGACAGAATCACAATTTAAGTGGCAAAAGAAATTTTTTTCCAGTGATCTACACGCTTCGTCACAGACGGTATTTATTCCTAAATTTATATCCTGCTAAATATCTTACATAAGAGAATTTTTTTTCTCCCATATAAAACTAAAATTAATTATTTGAAAATCAAATAAAAAAAATTTTATACTTCGACCCAAAGACATGAAAATTCTACACCGACGCTCTGCTAACTTTGCCATTGCAAGACAAATGACGCAGTAAAGGCATTGGCTTGTTTCTTAATTCATCTGGTAAATTAAATGGTTGGAATGCAGTTTAGCCCAACCACCCTTGGCGACAGGAATTATTTGGCGGTATTTTGCCAATGGTTATCTGGTCTATGACTTAATTGCACACAAAAAAAAAAATCTCAAGTTGAAGTAATTTTTGAAATCGCGTTAAGTGGATGGGCTTAACTGTATTTTTACCACTTAAATTTAAGTTAATGAATTAATATTTGAAAAAACTGTTTTAACATCAAGTGTCATCCACTACAAGTTTAAAAAAATATATTTGAACTTGAGTGGATGAATAAACTATTTTATTAACAATTGAAAATTTGAACAAAATATATATAGGGAGAGTGTGAGCTAATAGTAGAAATTTAAAAATTAAACTTCAATTTCAATTTATTTATTAGTAATAATTGAAATTTTATGATACTGCGTATTATACTTCAACCTTCGGATCCCTGAAACCACACAAATCAACAAGAATCGCTGCAACATTATGTACATGAGGATCAATCAATATGAACAGTAAATTTTATCAAAATATTTCAGTTGTTTCTTAATATTACGATACGCCCCTCGAACCCAATATTTGCCAGCGAAATTGCAAACTTCCCCAATTTCCGCCTCGCAAGAGGTAGATTCGCCTCAGAACAAAGGCATCTAAATGACGCAGCGCGGCACAAACAGAACTCTTTTTCCGCGAAATGTTGTGTTGCGGTTAGAGAGAGAAACCCAAATTTATTCTTAAACCTCGTCCATTACGTCTCTGCAGATCGACAGGATCTCTGCGACTCGCGTCAATCGGTCATTTGTGTTCTTCCGCCATCATACGCGCGTTGCCAACGGCACAAAAGAAATTCCTGCGCGAGAACAAAGAAACTCGGGAATCTCGCCTCTTGGAACTGGGCCCAGTATCATTGTGGGTTTTTGCTTCTTGCGCGAGTGAAACTTTCCTAATGTCATGTGGACATTTACCTGTAATGTTTTCGAGCCTTCATGACTAACGGGTTTTTGTTCGTTTTCTTTTCTCTCTTTCTTCTTTTTCGTTTGTTACGTTGTTTGGGGAATTTCTTTTTATAGGGTCGCCGGAGTGAGTATGCGGCTACGGAGCTCGCACTGAGGTTTCCGTGGTTGGGTCGTGTTAACAATTTTCTTTCTCTGGTAGTTACGACAACCTTTATGAATTAATGAGAAAATTTCTCGAAAACTGCGGTTTTTCTTAAGAAAGGACGAGGTTCTTTATATTTAATTTAGTCAGATCTGTAGTGTCTCGTATAAATAATTTCTTGTACTCAGATTCTGCAAACATATTAAAAAAATAGAATAGATTGAGAACTTTATTCAAATCTTATTTTCTCTAGAGACTCGTTGTGTACAGAAATTGATGCAAGTTAAATCTGTTTGGATTCAAAGTCCTTCCTTCAGCTTTTATTTGAGATGAGAGCTCCAGTTCAGGATCAGACTCTGTCATCTAGATTGTGGTTCAGATGTACGAGGCCTATTGGACTTCATTTAGTGGACCTTTGGCTTCTGCCCAAGGCCTTCTGCCAGGCAGTCCGAAAACAGTCAATAAGCAGTTGCGATTCACTAGAACTCTTTTGATGATATTTTGTTAAAATATATGTACCCCAAACACACAACACTTACTTGTACGCTTAGACACTTCTTTCTTGATAAAAAAATTCTACCTATATATAATCATTACATATGTTTCTTGATTGCGAGGTCCGTTTTGATTTAGTATTCCGCTATTAATTCTGTTCTTAAATATTTTAAATCGTGCACTACGCTATGAAGAATTCCTTCAAACAAATTCTTAACTTCTTTCAAAGACATTAGATTTCTCTCTCTCTCTCACACACACACATAATTTTTTTAAAAAAATTAACCTATCGAATGATGTATTGTCCTAATTCGTATAAAATCAGGAATCAAAGAACTATAACTGTAAACGGAGTCAAATTATTCCAAATTTTAAGTCAACTGTGAGCATGCCATTTTTATAAGGACCTTAAGACGATTTCTTCTTAATTTGGCTTCCTTCTTGGCGTGTTTGGGAAACAAGCCTTTTTAAATTTTTTCTACTATTAACTCTCTCTCTCTCTCTCTCTCTCTCTCTCTCTATATATATAT
>BMAW01048311.1:90980-104489 GCA_019974015.1 Nephila pilipes
AGCTATATTTTTTTGATTCTCATCTACTCACCCCTCTAGTCAATAGTAATGCGTTAATGGTGTACTGGTTAAGACTTTGAAATAAAGCAACTCATGGCAGGATTAAAAAGTCTGATGTTCCAGGAAAGCTATGTTTATATAACTACACTTTTCTAAATTTAAATTACTTGTATTCTTAATTTTTAAAATGTGAAGAATAAACTTAAATTTTCTATACATTAACTTAAACTACAAGGTAAAAGCAGAAGTTATGATACATAGCAGATGAAGAAAAGAGATTAGTGCTTAGCGTTTTAGTAATTCAATCAGTCCGTCAACTCATCGAGTTATACTGTGGAATGTCGGTGACGGCGTTGGTAATTTCAAATCACCGTCAGATGATAAGTAATTTAACTATTGTTTCAGGAAAAGGGAGCCGTTATCTGGCGGTCGTAATAGCTGATGACTAAATGCTGTCGCCTATACAAAACAGATATGGTTTCCAAAGGTCGTTGAATACGAGAAGAGAGAGAGTATCATTAGGGAGAAGCTATGGCTTTTTAGGAAAGCGATACTAGGAAGATTAATGATATCATCCATCAATATTGCGTCATCAAATAACGGGTTCAAGCTTCGAGGAAACCATAGATTAACACCTTTAGCTGGTACATAACTCATTCGCCTCTTACCTCACGCCACAAGAGGGCAGAGATATTGATTCAATCAAAAAAGAGTTGCAACTTTCATTATTATTTAAGACTGTCTTTGCTGGGCTTAGACTCTAGCAGAAAGAAATTCCTAAGAATATTTATATTACTTTGTATTTGTTCATTTCTGAATATTCTATTCATCCCATTGTAAACTTTGAGTGACACAAATTTTTGAAAATGTTTTCATGTTAGTTAAGCTTTCTTCTTGGACTTGAAGCCAATAAAAACTAAGAAGGAAAAGAGCTTATAATGACAGTTCACAAACTTTTTTTCGTAAATGTATTCTCGTTATGATCATAAATTGATCAATCCTATTGTCATCATTTAAGTCTATGTCACTTCCAAAATACACAACAGAGATGGATCAAACTACCAGGAATATTATTTAGCTGTGCGACATTTCAGGCTACCAAAGCAATTTACCGCGGGACATCTATTGTTTTGCAGCCGTAAGCTGCGGAAATTTGTTGTACACTTGTGATACGTATGATCATCGTTGAAATTATTACTGAGAAATATAATCGTATATCTTATTAAAATTCACATTCTACATTTTGAGTTATTCTTATGTACCTCTATCTTCAAGATTACAATTGTAATTGATTTTTTTTTGGTTTTGGGAATAGCATAGATTGAAGTAATCCACAGTATGGAAGATCTGCTGATTTACTGCACATAATTTTAAGAGGGTAAAGAAGCTATTGAAATGTATCATTTGGATAGTGATAATGTATAAGAAGATTAAGAATAATAAATAACAAAAATATTTTTTAAAAATTAAGTCAATTCCTACTTGATCAAAGAAATTTTTTTTTATTTTTAGCTTTTTTTTAAATAATTACAATCAATATAAATGTGTATATAATATGACAGAATCACAATTTATATGCAGTTCGATCTACACGCTTCGTCCTGACCAGTATTTATTCTAAATTTATATCCTGCTACCAATATCTTACATAAGAGAATTTTTTCTCCATATAAAACTAAATTAATTATTTGAAAATAAATAAGAAAAGTTTATGTCACCCGAAGATAGAAAATTCTACACCGATGCTCTGCTAACTTTGCCATTGCAAAAGACAAATGCATACAAGTCATTGCTTGTTTCTTAATTCATCATAAAATTAAATGATGGAATGCAGTTTAAGCCCCAACCACCCTTGGCATGACAGAATTATTTGGTGATTTGCAATGGTATATCCTGGTCTATGACTTAATTCAACAAAAAAAAAATCTCAAGTTGAAGAAGTTTTTGAAATGCGTTAGTGGATGGGCTTAACTGTGATTTTTACCATTAAATTTAAGAATTGAATTATTTGAAAAAACTGTATTAACATAACAAATTGTCATCCACTACAAGTTTAAAAAATGAACTTGAGTGGATGAATAAACTATTTTATTAATACTGAAAATTCTGATAAAAATATATAGGAGAGTGTGAGAACTAATAGTAGAAAATTTAAAAATTAAACTTCAAAATTTGCGATTTATTAGTAATAGTTGAAATTTCTATGATACATGCGTATTATGCTTCCAACCTTCGGATCCCTGAAACCAATAAATAACAGAATCGCTGCACTTTATTATGTACATGAGGATCAATCAATATGAAAGCAATTTTATCAAATATTTCGGTTGTTCTTAATATTACGATACGCCCCGAACCCCAAAATTTGCCAATGCAAATCGCAAATCACTTCCCTTTCCACTTCTGGAAAGTAGGTACGCACTCATTGCATACAAGGCATCGTAAATGACGCGCGCACGTGAAACTCTTTTTCCAGATGTTATAGTTTGCGGTTTGAGACCTAAAATTTGTATTCTAAACCTCGTCCATTGCGTCTCTGCAGTCGAGCGGATCTCTACTGATCGCGCTTAATCGGTCATTTGTGTTCTTCCGCCATCAAAACGCGCACGTGACTACAAAAAGAAATTCTTCGCGAAGAACAAAGAAACTCAGAATCCGCCTCTTGGAACGGGCCAGTATCATTGTGGTTTTAGCTGCTGCGAAGTGAAATTAATGTCAGTGTGGACATTTACCTATGTGTTTTCGAGCCTTGCTGACTAACGGCTTTTGCGTTCGTTTTTCTTTTCTCTCTTTCTCTTTTCGTTTGTTACGCGTTTCCGTGAAATTCTTCTTTTATAGGTCGCCGGAGTGAGCATGCGGTTACTACGGAGCTCACGATTGAGTTCCGTGGTTGGTGTAACAATTATTGTTTTCTCTGGTAGTTACGCAACGCTTTATGAATTATTTATAGAAATCTCGAAAACTGCGAGTTTTTCTAAGAAAGAGAGTCTCTTAGACATTTAATTATATCCAGAGTGTCTCCATATAATAATCTTTTGACCAGATTTTCTGCATACTTAAAAAAATAGAATAAGATGAGAACTTTATTCAAATCTTATTTTCATCTAGAGATCATTTGTGTACAGAAATTGATGCAAGTTAAATCTGTTGGGATTCAAAGTCCCCCAATTAGCTTTTATTTGGAGATGAGAGCCAGTTCAGGATCGACTTCGTCATCTGATTGTGGTTCAACATCACGAGGCCTATTGGCCTTCATTTAGTGGACCTTTGGCTTCTGCCTAAGCCTTCATAGGCAGTCCGAAAACAGTCAATAAGCAGTTGCGATTCACTAGAACTCTTTTGATGATATTTTGTTAAAATATATATGTACCCCAAACACACAACAGCTTGGCAGGCTAGACATTTTTCTTGATAAAAAAATTCTACCTATATATAATCATTACATATGTTTCTTGATTGCGAGGTCCGTTTTGATTTAGTATTCCGCTATTAATTCTGTTCTTAAATATTTTAAATCGTGCACTACGCTATGAAGAATTCCTTCAAACAAATTCTTAACTTCTTTCAAAGACATTAGATTTCTCTCTCTCTCACACACACACATAATTTAAAAAATTAACCTATCGAGATGATTGTCCTAATTCAGTATAAAATCAGGATCCAAGAAACTTATAACTGACGCGAGTCAATTATTCCAAATTTTTCAAGCATCAACTGTGAGCATGCCATTTTATAAGGACCTTAATGATTTCTTCTTAATTTGCTTCCTTCTGGCGTGTTTAGGAAACAAGCCTTTTAAATTCTACTATTAATCTCTCTCTCTCTCTCTCTCTCTCTCTCTATATATATATATATATATATATATATATATATATATATATATCTTGTTCAAATTTTCAATCGTTAATGAAATACTATTTATTCATCCACTCAAGTTCAAATACATTTTTTAAACTTGTAGTGGATGACACTTGTTGTTAATACAGTTTTTAAAATTATAACTAATTTAATTTAATTTAATTGGTGAAAATTCAGTTTAGCCCAACCACTTCGTGCAATTTCAAAAACTGCCAAACTTGTCGATTTTTTTTTTGACTGAACGTTAAATCCGCGAAGCGGACCAGGGTATCCACATTTGACAAAATACCTCCAAATAATTCTTGTCACCAAGGGTGGTTGGGCTAAACTACATTCCATCCATTTAATTTACTGGATGAATTAAGAAACAAGACAATGCTTCTACTATGTCATTTGTCTTGCAATGGCAAAGTTGGTAGAGCGTCGGAGTAGAATCTTCATGTGATCGAATCTCGTGGAAGCATAAACTTTTTTTTATTTGATTTTCAAATAATTTATTTTAGCTTTATATGAGAGAAAAAAATTTCTCTTATGTAAAATATTTAGCAGGATATAAATTTAGGAATAAATACCGTCTGTGGCAAAGCGTGTAGATCGCTGAAAAAAAATTCTTTTGCCACTTAAATTGTGATTCTGTCATATATACATATTTATAACAATTGGAATTATTTAATAAAAAGTAACTAAAATAAAAAATTTAATTATTGACCTAAGTAGGAATTGACTTAATTTTTTTTAATATTACTTGTTCATATTCATTTCAGAGTATTGTTGTTACTTTACTTTCTTTTATTTTTATAATCTTTATTTTCATTCCCTAAAAAAACTTCACATTACATTAAATACGTAGGAAAACTGAGAGAGATAAATCAGAAATCACATTTTTATTACCATCTATATATTTTTTTTAAATCTGGTCCACATTTTTATCTAAATCTGGAAAAGTGTTTTCATTACTTAATAAAATTTATATAAAGTCTCATAAAATATTTTTATTCCCTTGCAAAATCATAGTATTTCAAATATTAAACAAATAAAACCCGAATCCCGTTATGCATAATCTATAATTACTTATAACTGAAAATCGATGCTTTTACTGAACATCATAAAAATTTCCATTTTCTGTATGTATATTACTTTCATAGATCACATTAAAAACAGAAATATTTTTCATATGACCTTAATTAGCTTTTCGTCGCGTCGCCAATGTTATTTCTTCTTGCTTTTTATAGAATATAATGCCAATTGCATCATTTTAGAAAAGATAAAAAAGTTTGTCTACGTACGGTGATGAAATTCTAAGAAAAAGGAGTTAAAAAATTCAATACTTAGAATTTTTTTTTGATTCACAGAAAAGGAAAATTTTCTTCTCTAATGCACCCAAAGGAATTCGTCTTTTACTAAAAAATATCTTTTATTTCACTGTCTAAAACATTTTTAGTTTATTGTCTTTAAAAATGTAACCTTCTATTTGAACGAAAAAAAATTTACTAATAAAGTGGGGATGATTTTTACATATAGACGGGGGAAATTTTTTTAATTTTATTTGAATACATATGTGGATAAGTAAAGCAGTCTCAGAAATCAGCATTGTCAAAATTAATGACTGCAATTTCTTTTACACAAATCTAATGTATCGTTATTATATTTATAAAAAAAAATATTTTAATTAATTGACTTTAATTATCTAAATTAAAATATATAAGTGAGTAAATAATTTTAAAATAATATAGGAACCTCGTTATTTAGGCGTTGCTATAGTTGCATTTTTTCCCCTTGGTGGGCTTTTCGCATTCTTGTATTAATTACCTTAAGATCTCTTTATGAATGCAATTACGAAAAATAAAACTTCAACCCAATCCAATGAAACGTGGCCAAGTAAATTAATTTAACTAAAGAAGCGTGATGAAGTGATAGTGAAAAACGGATACATAAGATATTCTTGAGTTAGTAGAAAGGAAGCAGGAGTGAGGAGGAATTAAATAGTGCGCGAAATATTCCTGTACATGTGTGAATTTAATTTGATATTGCTGGAGCAAAGATCTAAATCTACCTTGCAGAAGTTGAAGATAAAGCTCCGACATAACTACAAAATCATCTAATCGGACCCAAATATTGAGGTAAGTTTGATATTTAACATTAATGTAAAAGTAATCGTATTGAGGAACTGTGAACTGAAAAATACCATTTCTGTTAATAGTATACGTAACTTTGTTTTAGGATAATTGATTGAAATTTGACAAGTGACTGTTTTAGTTGATTGAAACTTCATTTATCTGTGCTTAGAATTTAATTTAGCGACTTTAAGTTTGTGATTTAAGATGAAGAAGAGTTAGGTAATAGAGAGTCGTTGCTCGAGCTCTACTCTAGAACAAAACCCACCTTTAAAAGATTCACAAGTAAAACATCAGTAGGCAACACTTCTAAGCAAACAAGTTTTATATAACTGATTAAAGTGTATTAAAAAACTATGTTACGCAAAGAAGCAGTCACATAAAGATAACAGCTTCAAAATTTAATGACACCAGAAGTTTGACGAAAATTTAAACGAAAGTAAATATTTTCCTCCAACTGTTGAGTTAATTGAAAATATTATATAATTTAAGCCTTCGAAAATTAATTATTTTCTTCCTTTAAAATATTTTAATAAATTTCAATTCTTTCAAAACGGATCTAATGGTTTCATCTCCATTATTCTCTGCAAACGTTTACTAAACATTCACACTCGCATAATAATTTAAAAAATGAATAACTGTTGTGAATAGGATTTTGGGGAGGGGGGTAAGAGATCAGAATCTATATAAAAATCAAGCATTGGGATTTTAAATATGGAATAAGTGAATGATTGAATGATTGTTAAGTTATATTTATTACACAAGAATCAAATCTATCTATACTGCGCTAAACATTTGTTTAAACTGTTATCTAAACGGAAAAAAGAAAGAAAAGGTAAAAACCGGTTTACACAAGGAGGATTAAAATTAGTGAAGGTTCCTAGAGTATCCAGGAGGCGGGTCTCTCCTGTTTATCAGACAGTAAGCCTCTTGGGAAAGAAAAAGGCCCCTAGATACTTTGCAGTCATGATTCTCGCACTTACTTAAAGAAAGGAAGCCCCTGAGGAATTTCAGAAAATGGAAAAGTACACAACTGGGCAGCTTAAAGAAATTATCTAATGTTACTATGAAAACAAAGGTTCCCTAGCTACCAACAAATCATTTGTGATTCATTTTCATGAAAGAGTAAGGCCAATAATATTGGCCTTGGTTAAACCTTTTATGACTTGATGTTTTTCACATTTTATGTTAGGTGAGTAAAAAATCACTTTATAATTTTAAATGTGAATAATTTCCGGGTTTTATTTTTGGAATTTCAATCATGAAAAAATACCAACTTATGAAAATTATTCAATATTACCGCGGAATTAAAAGTTCTCTTGCTCTTCCAAATTCGAGATCCGTCATCAATTGCCCTTGTATTGCTTCTAAGTGCGATGTTAATAATCAATCAAGCCCCTTGCTCTTTCATAGGGGTAACTTGTGCGTAATTTCGTTTTAAAAGGCATTCTTCTAGACATATATTGTCCTTTGTTAAGCGATTCGTGAACAGAATTTTGTCAAAGATACTCCTAGAATTAGAAGATCCAGTTCGATTCGCACACAAGCCAATCTTGTGTTAAGGAAAGCATTGCTTGAAAACCAAGAATAGCGACACTACGCCGTTCTTGACAACTTGGGCTCCTTAGTTTCGTTGATCGCACTGCACCAAATTTCTCTTTCTAGAAGGAGTGAGGTATGTCTTAAGATTATTTTTTGATCAATAATTCTAAAAGTAATGCTAAGATCGAGACCATATTTGTGAAGAAATTCAAGAGATACAGCGAGAGATACTGCAAACTGTTACGTAAAATAGGACGGAAAGATCCCGTATTTGTGAATTGGTCAATGGTGCTCATCTAAGAGATATTGTTTTCCTTGCCTAGATTAAATAAATTTTTGAACACTGTATAAATATTACAAATGTAAATAAATATATTCTATTACAAAATATTAAAAATTTTATACGGTTAAACCTATATAGGGACTTTTGGCCAACCCTGTAATCCAAAATTGCTTTACAATGTATCAAGAAAAAGAATTGAGATATTGGAATTAAGCTGAACAACCTTAAAATTATTGTTTGTATTGAAATGTAGAATTCATAATGCTTAATATATATTTTTTTCTGAAAGAGAGTTCCATTGCTTTTAATCAAGCATTATGTTAATATCAATTTCATTACTTTTCTTAATGTTTCATGAAGAATAAACCATTGTATTTTACTTTCGTTGTTTACATTAGCATGCAAAACTTAAGCAACAAATGCATTTTTCACCATACTACTACGAAATTGTTAAAAAGGGCTTTTTGAGACCAGTTCGGTGAAAAGGTAGCTATGTAGAAAACTGATGTATATGCTTATAAATTTCGTAAAACATGAACACAAAAATGAAATTCATAAATAAACTTACTTTTTGCATCCCGAAAAATTACTTTGGAAAGACGAACATTTGAGTCTTATTCTGATACCAAACTAAAGCTAAATAATGTCTTCAGTCTGTAATTCTCGAATTTTTAACATACCTTATATTTAAATATTTTTCTAATTAAAAAGAGTATTCACAAAGCTAAGATAATTAATTGCTTTCTATTAAACATGGTAAAAAATGGAATATAATGATCCAATTTTAATAAAAGTCAGATTCACAGAATAAAGATCAAAAAGTGTAATATACATGTAAAATATTAGAGCTCTTCACCCCCAACTTTTTTTTTCATTCAGGGAAAGTCTGAAAATTATAAACTAAGGACATCAAATTTAAAGATTGATTTTTAATTATTTACATTAAATCATAATTTTATAATATACACCCGTATCATATATTGGCCATTCTATTTTCATAAATGACTTTTTTTCTCATACTAAATGCCCTACAAGCTTTTAAATACAGATTGAATTTCTTCATCTTTTATTTGAACATTGTCAACTCGAAAAGCAGAATTGACTGAAAAATGCTCTAATTTAATACCTAGTTTCATGATATTGTGTCGATTAGCCATTCCCTCTTTAAACATCATTGCTACCTCTTTTACAAAATTATCAACTATTTTGAAAGAATTAGTTGCTTTGGGGTACAACTTCCAAATCATGGAATTGAAACTCTCATTTGAATTATGAATCTTTTCAGCCAAATAGGTGAAGATATTTCTGCAGATACAGGTTTTTTCGCATCCATCACAGGAATAGATCCAATGTTTTTATATCTATTAGAAAAAAAGCAGTTTCTGTGAGCTGTGATTCTCACGGAACCGCCGTTTCTCTTGCCAGAAATTTGTAGATTTTCGAAGTGCTTAGTAAGACATCTTATTATTAAATTCAAATAAAAAAATAAAGAATAAAAATAAATGGTTTTCGATTATTTTCCAAAATCTTATACTAGACAAAGTAGTTCGATTGAACAAGAACAGTAATACATAGCAGCAAAACTAAAGTAATTAAACATCTACTTGAACTTAAAACTATGGTGAATTGCCGTCACACTTTTCAAAAAAGGAAAAAATAATAATCACAGAGCGGTTAAAAATAATAAAAAAACTCTAGTAACATAATCCAAATCGAAACCGAAACTAACGGAAACATTACATAGACTTCAAAGGAGTCACTTTTAACATAAACGTTTTTGTAGTTGAGGGTGGAATAAGCGACGGATTTCCTCGCAATTTGCTTTAAGATGTCCCTAACATTTCAAAGAATTTTTTAAAAATAAATTTTAAAAATCCATTTCTTAAAGGTACAAAGGTACTATGTCCCCTCAATGTTTATTACAGTATTTTTAATTTTTTCCCTTGTTGAAAAACGTTTATTGTATTCAATTTTAATTTAACATTTGAAATTAAATCAATTAAATTGGAGTTATTATTTTTCTAAGAAAAACTATTTTGTTTTTTATTGTCTCTTCTAATATTCAAGTGCGAAACATATTTAGTTTTTCAAGTTAGGATTCGTCGCTATAAAAAAAACCATAATCAAAATGTTTTCATTCTTTTGAAGAGGTGATGAAATTTAATAAATGAGAAATCTAAAATACCAGAGGGTATCATTGAGGTTTAATAATTACTAAGAAATGACCGAGATACCTGGATAAAATTTATTCTGCATGTACATAATATTACAAATGACAGCTCTTAATGCTGATTTGTTTGGTTTCAGAGAGCCATAGATTGAAGTAACCCGCATTATCATAATAAAGTTTTAGGTATTATCCTGGGATATCGCAAAATTTTAATTATTTCTAATGATTATTAAGATAGATACTTAATTTTTATTTATTATTCTTAAGACTTCAGTCACCATCCAGAGTGTTATATTTCTCCCTGCGTTTCTTGACCTTTCGAAAATCGTCATTGTAGAACTCTGTGCGTGAACGTCTATCTTCTCTATACTGCGGGTTACTTCAGTCTACGACTTTTGAAACCAAAGATGTAATTTACAGCATTATGTACATAAGAATTAATTAATATGCAGAATATAAATTTTCTCCAGATATCTCTCGGTTATTTCTTAGTAATGATTAAAACTTAATAATACATCCTCATAAATAAAAGAAATATCTTTTTATTGAATGCTTACAATAGAAAGATCATAAAGGTGAAAAAATTCACCATAAAATGCTCATATATTCAGTCCTTATATTTGTATTTTTATTCCCCCTCCCGAATATTCTTATGAATTTTTAAGGTATAAAGGAATGGTGTCATGTACTGGGACAAAGCATAAATAATTTTTTAAAAAAAACAACGAGATGAACTAAATACGTGCAAGTAACAAACCCGGGATGTCTCAACCATTTTATTAGTTAACAGTTTTACAATAAATATTATCGCTTTCTATAACAGTTAAAGTGATGTATATTGATTCACTTGTGGACTCTTGAACTTGTAATTGGACATTTTAACTTGACATAGTCATTTGTCAAAATGATGAGGACGATACTTGAGCTGTCGCTCCAAACTTTGCCTCACCACATGAAGGTCTTGCACTTTGACAGATTCAATATCAGCGACGGATCACTCGCTATGCGGTCAGCCTTAGTGGAATCAGGGCTTGTACAAGCATCTAAGCACAACTAAACGTCGCAGGCTACAAGCTGTTGCTCGTGACCACTCCGCTGTCGTTGTCTTATCTTTTCGAACATGGTAGACTAAAATTTATAATTTAACTCGATTGGCTTTGGAATTCTATTCATCCTTAAATAACAAAATGTGACTAAAGTACATGTCCATTAATACTCTGAGGGGGCTGTTTGAATATGATAAACACTTGATTGATTGGTTTAAATTAACTCATACCTCTCTCCCCTATCTACCTAAAATTTATGACCATGAACACTCTGCTATTGCGGCCAGAACATGAGTTTTAACTTACATGGTGTATTGGAAATTTTATTTTAATGAGTTTTATGCTTGTTCTTTATATTTTTAAACTGTTAACAATGTGACGAATATTAATCAGATATAAAAGTCTTACACATTTTATCTCTACTTTTTTTAACAACTGGTAATACTTTAGCTGGTTTAAACATTAGTAGAAAAAAAGCTGGATAGAATTAGAGGAAGGATTACAGATTATTTATTCAGATTTCATTTGGTGATATACTATAATCTGTTACTTTGTTATAATCTGTCTTATAATCTGTTACGATGGGCGCTTGAAGGTCACATTTTTTCCCCACTGCCATCTGCAACTATGGCAACAATAATTTAAAATGGGCATCACTTCCCCCCCCCTCTTCCTTTTATTTTCGTAAACAGACTTCTAATGAAAACGAAATGTTGAGTTTCACGATCACTTTTTTAAATCTGCATCATTAAAATATTTGTTTAAAATCTGTATAACAATTTATAAATATTGTTAACATGTAATTAAAAGCATTTGATTTTCTTATAAATTTATACAACGGAACTAAACAACTCATTGGAACTTTTTATATCAAATGAATTTGTATACGTACAGGAATTATATTAATGTTTCATAAAGATATATTTTAACAATTTATACACTTTCATTTAAAAAAAAATTATCATTTTAGAAAAAATATTTTTTTAAAAAAAGAAACACGTTATTTGCAAAAATAAAAATTGACTTTATATTTAACATAAACCACGTCCAAACGCAAAGTAATTCAGATCTAAATTGAAGTGTTGAAAATAAATGTAGTGGCAGTGATACATTAGTCGCTACCATGGTAACCGATGGAGGAGAAACGAAAATGAGTGACCTTGACGCTCCCATTCTAAAGTAACAGACTATAGTCTGGAGCTTTCAAGCTCCAACTAACCAAAAATTATAGTCTCTCACTCAGTCTCTCAAGTTGTCCCAGTTTTCTGCTTTGGGGTTGTTTTGAACAACATACCTTTGCTCCGCTCGGTCTGCCTCTATCTGCTATTGAAAACTGGACTAGAGGAGGATTCCCTACCGACGCTTTTAGTCATTTTTTACTAGTTATGAATCCTGGGAATCGCACACCCCTAGGAGTGAAAGCATTTGCTGTTGCGGATATTCCGACTGGAAAGACAAGTTTTTCCAGCAATTACTGCAATTGATATATTGAGAATTGTTTAAGTAGCGTTTGAAATGTTTCCGTTAACGTCATCGGCAGTCTGTAGTATAGATGGTGGGTCTGCTTCATACATGCAGAATAGCCGTTTTTATTACGAATCGTGATTTATAAGTGAGATGTCTTTGTTTGATTCTGAGGCAATTTTACGTTGAGGTTAGATTCAACCAGTAACTCTAGGCTGGGATGCAATGCCATATAGTGTTTGAATTCTGGAGCACTATTTCTACGACGGCAGTTTGAGCAGATATGAATTACCTCTCTGCGGGTTCGCAGATATGAATCTTAGACTACTGAGGATTCCCGATCGATTCAGTTCTTAGACACTTTTTCACCTAAAGAGCAGACCGCCTTAATTATTTAAATGGCTATTAAAAGGGAGCTGGTCTCTTCAAATCCACATAAAAATCATTATAGGTTCCATATTCAAGTTTTTTTAAAAACAATATTATTTTAAAAGTGGCAGATCTTCCGTAATCGTTTTATTGAAGATTATTTGGTTGTTTAAAAGCATAAAGTTTTTCTCTTCACTCGGCACAATAAAGGATGTGCTCCTCTTTTAAAGCATTTTTTTTTTTTTTTTTACTTTTTGTGATATTATCTCTTAATACAAATCTTTAAAGTTTGTTGAAATTCCTCGAAAATGTTTTCGGGAGTATTTTTTTTCTTGGTAGAACCTCATTCCGCCAGTGTTTCTTATTCTTTTTTAAGACGGATAAAAGAGGCAATAATATAAAATTTTCACCATTTCTCAAATAATTAAGTCAGTTGTAACCATCAATGTAGACAAAAATTGTTTTTTGAAATTGACCCTATTTATTTTATAGTAACAGCACTTCAGAATATATATATATATATATATATATATACATATATAACTGAATTTTATTACCAACATTTAAAGCCTTAATTATCATCATGTTTTATTTTGTTGATTTATTTAAACAAATTTAATTGTTCCCATTAAAAATACATTATGATTAGTTTGGAATTCGTTA
>BMAW01048311.1:104499-157475 GCA_019974015.1 Nephila pilipes
GTTTTACTATATAGTTGGACTATAATACTAATTGGACTATAATACTATAATATATACTAGTTGGACTGTAATACTAATAGTTTTGGACTATAATACTAATTTTTGAAATGCACTCAAAAATTTTCACAGATAATTTAATCTCTTTTTTGTTAAAGGATAAATTCCTTCTCAAATTTTGCGACCTACTGGACACCTTATATATCCTCCTCTATTACATCAATGTGGCTTCGGTAGCCGAGTGGTCAGGGTCGCGAGTTCGTGATAGGCGTAGTTTTTGTTGAGTCCTGATACTACTTTAGACCCGTCACGTAGAGGGGTTGATGTACGTTAAATATGTCGCAAGTCCAAGTAATTCCATGGTATTGTGTGAAAGTTAAGAGAGAAAAGAACCAGTTCAAGTGTCGTCCTCGTTACTTGACCGAGACTCAAAATACGTCGTCAAATGTTCATGTTGCTTCTAATTGCGATGTTGATAAGAAATCAAATGATAAATGATTACACAAGTAAATAAAAGCCATTTGTCATAGTTAATTGCTGAATGATGTCTATGCACTTTCTAATTGCAGTGTATGATAAACTCTCAGCAAATTGAAGATAAATTCCACATAAAACAGTTTTCAACAAAGGAAAGGAATGCTTTAAAGAAATATTTTTTTTTTTGTAAAAATAAAACAAAAAGTCTTAGTTCTTTAACACTTTTAGAATTTATAAAATCGATTGTAATTTTGACGACATTTATTTTTAAATAGAATCTAATGAGGTTAAAAGAAATAAACACGTTGAATTTACGATATGGTAATTCCCTTCAATACTAAAAAAATATCATTAAATTACATGAAAAACAATTCTTTTAAAACGACAGCTTTAACTTCGATACAACTGTTCAACGCATTGCATGAAAATTGAACTCTAAAACAAAGAGAATAAACTATTTTTTAAAAAATAAAAATAAGTACCTTTTGACAGATTTTTCACACAATCCAATAAATGGAAATTTTTTTTTAGTCTCGTTCTTTTATTACAACTATGAGAAAAAAACTTTCAAAAATCTATTTATATGATTTCGTACTGGGGGGAGGGGTAAAATTTGAAATCTTATTCTGAATGTTGTACTGCAATTGCTGAACTTTTGAATTTTGTTATTTAAATTTTAAATTTCAGACCTTCAAGCAAGAACGCCTGTCATCTTATAAAGCGGGTAAAAAAGTTCTCGTATTAAAAAAAGGGAAATGATGTATTAAGAATGAAAATCGGAAAATTCATTGCAGTATTATCCAACTATCCTTTTCCCTCTTTCTATGAATATGGCGCCATTCACACCCCGAAAATTCGTCACCATAACTTTCCCATCCGATGAGACCATTTTCGCCTTCTTTGGGGCAGATTCACCTGAAACAACCCATTACTTTTTATTGTTTCTTAACTTCTGGTGGAAATAAAAGTGGATCTAGGTCTCTTTGTAAGTAACACCTCGTTGCAGCAATAATCAAATTTTGATTTGGCAGCAAATAGGATCAGTGCAAATAGAACTTATTAATCAGTGTCGCATTTTCTCTGGGATAGTTTAGCAGATAGTAGTACACAAGGGTAACAACAACTTTTTTTTATCAGTGATATCTGTCTTCGAAAATAGGTTCTTTTTGAACTACCGCCGTAAGAAAAATAAAGAAGAAAGGCAAAAATTACTATAATATATTTTAGCAAATATACCGAACATGAAATCAGAAATTTATTTTGATAAAATAGTTTTATTTTGGGTGCCGTTGAAGTTATCCTGTTATTTTCTTTGCGCGTTTGGATTCCACTGCATCAAAGTAATCATGGTCGCAATCTGTATAGCGTCCATTATACATATAAAGTCATGAGTTCGAGTCTAGATTCCACTTAAGTCTCTCAATACGGAATAATGGAGGATGCTTCACTATAAACAGTACTGAATCTCAGTCTTCTTGTGATGTGGAAGTTAGGACAGGGTAGTATAATCTCTGGTATAGTCCTTGTTATTTGAATGGAAAATCAAAATAACAAAGTCCTTCGCCAATAGTCACAAATTAATTTCTAGTGCCGCAATAATTCAAATGAACCAACCAAATTTTGTATTCTTTACAGTGCTTCAATAAATTTCATTGCATAAAAATGTCTAATAAATGCATAAAAACTGTTAAAAAGTAAGAAGTTTAATTATGTTAAAAGATTTTACAAAATACGAAAAGATTTAACAAAATAGCCATGCCTTGAAAAAGAGCAGTTAAAAAAATTTGAAATTTTTTTTAAAAAAGTATGCTTTTAACAAAAACAGGAAAAAAAATATTCTAAGGAAATTACTAAAAATGAATAAATTTTAAAAAGTGTACAAAACTAAGTTTGAAGAAGAATGCAAGACAAAACTTCTGTAAAAAAAAAATTATGTTTATCAAATTGTCATTCTTTTAACCATATCAAAGCATGGCTTAGATAATGAGCTGAGTTTCGATTTCGTGATATATATATATATATATATATATATATATTCAAAGATTTCACTTAAATTTAATTTAATTTCTTAATTTATCCCATAGTTTATATATTGATCTTTATTTCCTGATATCATTCCATTAAATCTTTTAACTTATGCAATCAAGCGATTTCTAAATCTGCTTGGATCGGCGCTTCCCCCGTTTCAAACGAATAGGGGTATTCCCTACCAGACTTTTAGTCTCCATATAAAATACCTAAAGATCCCTACATATATTGTCATCTGATCTGAAAAATTCTCATTTTAATTTCCCATACAGGGAATGTTTCTTGCGCTTCCCTCTTAATCACTGAGGTGAGTGGGCTTGAGTCCACAGTAATCCCTCTCTCCTCACGTTTAATATTAATAAATTCTTCATAATTTCATTTATCTAAAACTTCATTATGGTGCCACCACTGATATATATATATATATATATATATATATAATTATAAAAACAAAAGAAATAAGTTTTCCCAAAACTTTTTTTTAACGGAAAATAAATTATGTTTTGTTCCTGACGTCTTGTTTTATTCTGTTTTTATTTGCTTTCATTATGAATATTTTTTCCAGCACCTAATTCCTTTTATTATCTTGCCTTTTTTCACATTACACTACTTTTCTTTTTAATCCAATAGCTTATTTTCTATTACTTTATTTTGTTTTGCAATAATTTTACCATATTTCTACCACACGTAGTTTTTGCTACTTTTTCAATCGATTAATTACTTTCCTTTCTTACTGTCCTTTTATTTTTAACATTAATTTTTATTTGCATAATTCTTCTTAAGCCTTTATATTAATTTGCAAGGGGAAAAAAGCTTTGGATTTCAGGGGGGGAAAATGCCACAAAAACTCACGTGAAATCGATTGAATTAGCATATTTGACTCATGGTGGTGACCTCATCCATCATAAAAAGTTTTTTTTTTTATTGAATCTGATGGAGTTGCGAAGACAATACGTAAGCAATATTTGACAATTTCGTCTGCAGTGCCCCATACATTCCAACAAAGTGGTCGGTTAAAGCATACTGTGCCCTTGAGAAAGGTTAGACGATATTTTTACGGTTCGTAAACTTTTATGCTATGGTCAAGACTTGATATTAACGATTGATGAATTATTTTCTTAACATCACGCTCAGAAGCAACACGAGATCTATTGGCGATGGACTTCGTAATTTTTGAATTATTGATGTGATGACAACGACACGTGAGGTGGCATTTCTCTCTTTCCAAACTTTTAAGCCTACTAGAGACCTTGGGACCCAAAGGGATTTAATGTAAATCAGCCTCACTAAACGACGGGCTTTTACGACATCATGACCTGAACCCATTACTGAAACAAAACTGGTCATCAGCTTTCTATCAAGGCCACTCGATTACCAGCCAGGCCGCTTAACATCATGGAATCTTGGCTAATATACCCACTCCATATCTCCTATTACTGTAAATATTTTTTCCGTCGCAGTCAGGGCGTCCAGAGACCAAGAAAATATTGTGTTGCATGGTTTTGAAGAAGTAAGGAGGCCAAATTTATTCCACATAGAAATTTCGAGATTGAAAGAACACAGAAAGATTTAATAAACATTCACGAGAGCTGATGTGTCCATGGTCAACATTAAGAATGGTACGAGAGTAGTTTAAAAAGTATTTGATGACTGAGGGCATCATTACGGAAAACTGTTGTTACCATTGGCTGCTGTCATCTGTTAAACGGAGCCGAAACTAATTTGACATTGATTCACATGAAAGTTTTGATTTGGTAGTCATTTGCTGCTAAATCAAAATTTGATTGCTGCCGCGTCGAGTTCTCACCGGCGATGTTAAATAGATCCATCGATATGCTTCGGAAATTAAGCAAAAATCAAACGTACGATTACTTCCAGTGAATCTTTTCCCAAAAAAAAAAAAAAAAAAAAAAAAAAAAAATAGTCTTATCGGCCGAGAAAGTTATTACGAAGAATGTTTAAGGTGCGAAAGGCGTCATAATCACGAATACGAGTAACTGAGACTTAGACAGTGTCTAGTGATTCATGATGCTTACTAAAAGAAAACCATTTTTGATGCTACGCATACGAGGACCTATTGAAAGGTTCTAGTAATTAACCATTCTAGAATGTAGCTCTAGCAAATGAATAATTTCTGTACGTAATCTGTTCAATAAATACGAGAACGGAGATTATAACTACTTTAATAAACAATATTTAAGGTAAGAAAATGTATCCGTTTTAATGTATTCCTCATTTTAAGCAATGTAGTTCTCCCATCACTGTTTCCGTTTTTCGAAACATCCTTGAAAGTTCGGCTCTTCAGTTGTCTCGTTGTTTCTCGTTTTATCGCTTAAAGAAACGGAAAAGAGAATCACGCGGAGTTAGATCTGGTGAGTAGGGAGGGTGATCATGCTCGGTGATCGAATTTTTGGCAGAAACTCGCGAACAATCTCTGCAGAATGTGAAGGGACATTGTCGTGATGCAGAAGCCATCCTTCGTCACGACAAAAAATGTGTCCGCACTCGACACACACACTTGAAATATTAGTTTAGTTTAGTTTAGTTTTTTATTAACGTCGCACTAGAAGCAACACGAGGGCAATTGGCGACGGACCTCGTAATTTTGAACCACGGTCAAGTGACGAGGACGACACATGAGCTGGCACCCCCCTCTCCTAACTTGAAGTATTAGAGGACTTCCTCGTCGAATGCAGTAGAATTGTACTACTTGGAGAAATTTATCGAAGAAAACTCCTTTCACGAGTCAAATACATTGTGACGTATTTCCTTAATTAACTCTGTAGCCATCTTAAAATCTACTTAAATAGTCAATAAATTCATAAGATACGTAAGAGAAAGACAACACAGTTAATTATCTATCAAAGATCGCTCTTTCTTTCGAGTCCCTCTTAACTCAGTTAATCCTAATTTATATTCTAATAATAAAGAATTAGCTTACCAAATCACTCGTTCCAATACAAACAATTCTTGTTTATGATAGATTCGGCTTCTATTACTCTGATCAGTAGCTCCTTTCAACTACTATCAATATAAGCGATTAATTACGATGTTTTACTCCATTATTAACATCTTTCAAATTATTCTTATCCTCTATCTCACTTATATTTCCTTTCAATTCTATTTCGCTTATATATCACACCGATAATTCAATTCATCACTCTCTCCATCTTCATCTAATTTGCCAAATCACTTTTCATTTGGTTGACAAGGAGTTATAACTGTATGCAATTACAATTACAAAATGCCACCGAGGTTAGTGAAGATAAAACCGTGAATACAGACCAACAAGAGTTGCTTTTTTCAATGCATTATCTTCATAAGCACCCATTAATATGTCATGAATTTCTTGAGAACTTTTCCCGAGTTTTATCAAATTTTGACATTCAGTCATTATTCGGAAATCACATCAATTTCTAATGACGACAACAGAGAAAAACATGAACAACAGATCCAACCGCCATTCGGGCTTCATACTAGCCTCGGCAGTTAGACAAGCACAGGTGGGTGATTGGATTATAACGGTTCCTTAGACTTTCGATACACCCAGTCTTTGGGGTAATTTTTTTCAAATTTTCAATATTTCGAGTTTTTTGAAATGTTTTCTTGAATAATAAATTTTCGACTACACCGTTGCGTTTGAAAAAAAGTAGAGCTATTGATGATTGGTTTATTAATTGCTTCATTAACGTCGCGCTAAGAAGTCATACGATAGCTATTGGCGACGAACCTCACAATTATGAATCATAGTTAATTGAGGAGAATGACACTTGAGGGGGTACTTACCTCTACTAACTTTTACACCACACCATGGGAAGGTTCGACGTGCAATTCCATTAAAGTGCAGCAGTTCTCATCATACAAGACAATTCTTCAATTTAGATAATAATTTAAAAGCAAATTATTTTATTAAATTAATTAAGCAATGGGTAATAATTTTAATTCATAACACATAATGCAAAATAGGATATTTAAATGAAAACGGGTTTCGATGACTGGGTGAGACTTGAACATCACTGGACATTATCTCATGATAGCAGGACAATAAACACTCGATTACTGCATTCCTTATATAAGAATTAGAATCCCTCGATTTCGAAGTACAGTAACCTTTCAGTAATTCGATATTCTGTACTAAGGTATCGATAGAACCTTTCGTTTTCGGATTTTATCGTATAGTTTCGAGAGTTCATTGATTTTGACCTATAGGTCGCGACATAGCGCTCCTCGTATTTTCGCCCACGATTTATCGTAACCGTCAGTTTTCCTTTAAGTACGGTGTTCCTTGCCTTCTGGGGGCTTACAAATTCGATTTGTACAATATTACAATTGTGTACGTGCAGTTTACTGTACAGTTAAATGTTTTCGAATTCCAATCGGTATTCTTCAAAAGCTAAGGAAACTAAAAGAATGATCATGTGGCTAGCTTGTTAGGAATAGTTCGTTACAACTTATTTTAACTATCATTAAAATTAATTTTTCTTTATTTTAATTAATGTTTCTTTTGTGGCGGACTTTTTTGTCAATACAAGAATATTCAATTAAATTAATGTTCAGCGTTTAAATTTACTTTTGTAGCCACAGGAATGAAACAAAATACTTTGTTAGCTATTTATATAGTCTACATAAGCTCAGAATGTGCGTAAACACGTAACGAATAAATTAGAAAAACATGTGATTATGATGTGATTGTTTACTAACACCGCACCTAAAAGAAACTCGAAAGCTATTAGCGACGGACTTCAGAATTTTGAACCTCAATCAAGTGTCGAGAATGACAGCTGAGCTGACATCTCCCTCTCCTAACTTCCACACCACGGCGATAAGAGGACTCCGAACCTCGACAGATTTAACATGCATCAGCTCCACTACAGGTCGGGTCTTTAGTGGCATCAGGGCTCGAACAATGCCAGACCCTGCAACCATGACCTTTCAGGTTAACGTGACCTCTATATTAAATACATGTTTTAATCGCTAAATTATTTATTTGGAAGGATTTACTTTTGGTATCGCCGTTAGAACAATATTGGCGTTCGATAATCTGGCTTTCCGAAGGTTCCGAACAAGATGAATTAAAGAAAGCTTATGCTATGATTTCGTAAGGAAACGGTGCCGTTATCTGGCGGCCACAATATTATGGTGGGCGATGTCATTTATTTTTCTAGTCAAGTTTTTCCTAGGAACCCATTTATTTACGTTCCGCTGGATTTCAATGCTCTATAGGAAATCTGATCTGAACCATCTGATTTACACATACAGTTTTAGTGACATAATCCAACGTAACATTGCGGCCACCAGATGACGGCATCACATTCCTAGGAAACCATAGCTTTACTGTATTGATGATCGGGTAGCTTTAATTAGGGAGAGAGAGAGGAGGGACAGTAGTGTTCTCCGTATTATTTTATTATATTCTCCTTTCCTTCATTTCGATTTTCATGTATTAGAATCAATCCATTTCTGTACATCCACAGCAATTATGTCATTAAATGAGATCCGATATTCTGCTAGGTAGCATTCTCCGGTGATGTTGGCCCGACACGTTTATAAATAATACCGAACAAATCATCTGCATCCCACGATAGCTCATACATTACGCCGGTGGTGCTTTTGACGCCCCGAAACGACGTCAATTTTCCTTGGCAGTCCATCAAGACGAGGCTTTGCACACTCTCTTTATTTGTTCGCAGTTCCCGCCTTAATAAGAAGAATCGATGCTCCAAATGACGTCATCAACCGTCCACAGTTGCTTACTTTTATTATCTTCTGCAAAGGAGGAAATACGACCAGAAAAGAAAAAAAAGAAGCCATTGATGTGTTCAGAATATATTTGTTTGCTGTTGTTGGCTAGAATTCGAATTCCAATCTGGGATTTTCGAAAGGTTTTTTTTTTTCTTCTTCTACTGACTAGTTATTACTATGTAATTATTGTGCCAAATTTATTTTGCTTTACTTTTTTGCCTTTCGGAACAAGTTTTTTATACATATTATCATTTGGAATTGGGGGGCTTTTCTTAAGTACGTTGAACGATGTTAGTTGGTTATATATAGATGTGTCAAAATGTACCAATTTTTTCTTCTCGAGTTTATCTGTCACTTTGTGACTTTTTTTCTTGGTTTAATTATACTGTGGAGCTACCGTAAGAGTTTCTGCTTTTTTTTCAACTACATTTAGAAAAGAATTCCGTTTTTTAAGCTGATCATATATTTGAATATTATCTGCGGTTCGGAACTAGATACATAAATTTGTGATCGAGATGTATAAATTTGTCATTTATAATTTTTAACTCTTGAGTCCTGACTACCTTCGCCACAAAATTCCGCACTTAAGGCTCCCGTCTACCCGTCATTTTGGTTTCGTGAATGTAATGTTAATCCTATGGAGTTTCGACTTGAGACCTTAATTTTTTTGCAAAGTAAAAAAACTTACACACACGAACATATATTACTAATGCATGTTTATTACACAGCAAGTTTGAATAAAAAGTTCAGTTTAGGTGGGGATACTCGGGAGTTCACCCGAATCAAATAACAAAAACTAACCATTCACGTCATCAATAATTAGTTGTCAAAATTTATAGATCTATTGTAATAATGTTTACGATGAAATGAACTTTACGTCATACTGACGACGATAGGAATATTGTCAAGTTTTTATTTGCAAGAGGACAGTATTTTAGTTCTTGATCATGTTAGAGCCCCCTCAATTGCGAGGTCTCAGTACATAGCATTTGTCGCAGCCCTCAGATGTCCGGTCCTGCGTGCACGCGTAAATAAAGTATCAAACTCGCGAAATAACTCAAATTACAATAAATGTACTGTTTTGTATTCATAGCCTGCATTCTTCCACTCAAATAGAAGGCAAAAATAATTTTCTATGACTTGTCAACCCTTGTAAAAATGCCGGATTACTTACTGGCTGGACCAGAATGGCGAAATGCCGGAAAACAAGGTGAATGTATACAGAAAATACTGTGTATCCATTATCACCCAAAGCTTGTTTTAAAGCACCTTTGGTTTATTTGTGGTTCTAAAGCGCGTTTATCATAATTCAGCTCATTTGTGTGTATGCATGCTTGTGTATGTTTGACAAATAATATATTGCCCGATCAAGACATTTGCTTTCAGGAAACAAATGGCGTTATATTAATAATCTTTTTTATACATTTACTTAAGTAATAACAGATTCTCACACACATTTCTCTTAAACTAACCTCTAAGGTTGCTTTGCATCGATGTTTGATATAGGAATCTCTCTTTGTGAATGAACCATGATTTATGTAAATGAATCTTACTATTTAAGAAGATGTATAGCGAAAAGGAATGAGGTATTAGGAGAAATCATAAGAAAGCTGTATAAAGGTAAGAGCAAAGGTATGTAGATATTTAGAGAGCGTCTACCTGAATCGGATTCCATTGTTAGAAGCCTCCTAGAATCAGTTCCTGTGGCTGCGGTAGTCTAGAGGTCATGGTCGTGAACATGTGGCCGGAAATTTTCCTCGAATCGTGGGTTCCAGCATTGATGCCCCTATAAAGGCTGATGCACGTCAAATTTGTCGAGACTCAAAGTCCACCCTATTGTGGTATGGAAGATAGGAGAGGGAGGTGCTAGCTCAGGTGTCATCCTTGTCACTTGACCGAGGATAAATTACGAGGTCCGTCGCCAAAGCCATCGTGTTGCTTCCAGTGCGACGTTTATGAGATCAAAACAGATCCATTGACCAGAAGTCTGCTGTTTAGAGTTCTTTTGTGCGATTTAATAACGTTTTTATGTTAAATTAATTTCCTAATTTATATTTTAACTGCCACAGTGCTGGTTTTATCGTTATTTATGATCCCATTACTTTTAATCTTTTAATTTAATCAATCACGTGTTCTCCAAAAATGCCTGAGATCAGTTTTCCCACCTCCCTGTTATGAACTAATAGGGATATCCCCCTACTGCCAATTAGTCTCCTTGTAAAATACTTGAAGATTCTCGCCTTGTGTGATTTGTATAATCCTTAATTTGTCTTCCCTGGAAAAACAAACAGAGAAAATTCTCTGTCCGCTTTTTACCTAATTACCAGAGTGAGTGTACGTGTGTTGCATCCGCCGCTATTATCGATGCATCTGCCACCCTTTCGTGAGAAAATAAATAAATTCGTAATTTATTGATTTAAATTTCCTTTTTTGTGCCATGACTGCCACGACTTATGTACAAAATGTTTTCAATTCAATATATATATATTATATATTCATACGATTACATAAGTCACAAAATTGTAGGGAAAACGAATTTAATAAAAACGATAAGTACAATAACTGTAATATAGTTATACAAGCAAGAGTTTTTTTTTCAATACATAAATAGAAGCATATAAGCACAAGTAGAAATTAATATTTTAAATAATAGCAATGCATACATAGTAAAGAAGTAAAATTTTATTTCTGAAAAATATATTGGAGCGAATTGTATTGAACCGAGATGTGATATTATTATGACATATACACCGCTGTTATTTGTTGCAAACATGTGTTAAAAATAAAAAATTAAAAAAAAATCAACTGTCGCTGATAATTAAAATAATTAGTAGATATGTTTTCAAGCTCCTATGGGTAAAAGAACTATAAGCTTTAGAGATGTATAAATTAAATAAATATTTGAACTAAATGAAAAATTCTGTCAACCAGTTACAATGAAATGATAACTTAGGTAAAAAAAAATACTGCATAACACTTTTATATTAAAAATTAACAAATAGCTTTCATTTTAATTAGCAAAATCGCTCGTAGCCTCCTTAACTTCAACAGATAACAGCTTTTAAAGATTTCTTATCCAACTTTTTCAATTAAAGTCGAGCAAATACCTTCAAACATCCCAAAAACAGTCTATTTCCTATATAATAGTCTCAAAAACAGAGTAAATATAAGTCATTAGATCAATATCAGTATTTATCGCAGCCATTATTTTATATTACGACAACTTATCAGCTCTTGAATTGCTACAGTATTGCTTTTAACGTTTTTATTTAGATATTAAAGAATTATGTGTGCGTCGTTATATATTGTTTGAAAATAAAGAATTTTATCATTAAAATAGCTTGATCTCTGACATCATAACTTATTTTTCCGTCATTTAGTACCTTATAAATATAATTTAGCAGCAATAACCAACATCCATAAAAAAAGCTCAATAATATTTTATTATTATTTTTGTATAGATTTATTATCGATCATTCATTACATTTTACAAATAATTCCAACAAATTGTAATTATTTGTATAATTTTTATTGACTTAAGAAACTCACTGACCTCAAAAAGTTAAGGTATTGTTGGTTTTTTGATGCTCGCCATTAAAAGAACGAAAATAAAGGTAAATACAGATTTCTCTACACATCCAAACATTATATTTCATTCTTGTGTCTAAAACTTTGTTTTAAAATCATATTACAATTACTAAAGCAACTGTATATTTTCACTTTCGGCTTAAGTCGGAATACACTAAATAAAACAAAACAAAAAAGTAGATTAAATTTCGAGTACAAATTTTAAAAGTTTTATGCAAAGATCTGTAAAGTTCCACTTTTTTATAATTATTATTAAATTATTCAATTCAGTATATAAGAATTAAAATAAACGATGAAATATCGAGAAATGGACAATTGTAAAATTTTTCGATAAATTGAATATATTTAAGCTACAAGTAACTAAATTAAAGTAAATGGTAAATTAGGAAACTGAATATAATATCAACTAATTGGAATTAAAATTAAAGCAAATAATAATTTATTAAATTTAATATATTTAAATTAAACATAATTACAATTAAAGCAAACGATAAGAAATTGAAATGTGATCTGGTACGCCAAAACGCCCCACATAAAGCAATAGCCCCTTGAGTGGCTAAAAATATGGTTTATATGAATGATCATAAGTAACTTCAATGAAACGTAATGAAATAGTAGTGCGATTAGAATGACCAGCTGGTTATTCGGACCACAACCCCTCAGCAATTCAAGAAATTTCAAAACCTGTTCTCCAAAATGCATAGTGTTTTACTACCAAAATTGTAATAAAATTGCATTGATATATAAAAAATATTTGTAAAAAGTAATTTATATCCTCAAAATAAAGTATATACATAGAATTTTAAAAACTATCATTATCCCTTTAATGCTGATTTTTTTCACGCAAGCAGATATAAATAGTAGGCTCATTTTCTATAACTTGACATTTCCTTCATTGAATGAATGATTCATGAGAATGGAGGAAGTGCCAATAAATGGAAACTTTGATAGAGAAGTTGGAAGATTTTTCCCATCAATTTCGCTACAAATTCGAGGCTCTTCAACTTCATCATCATCAGATCTGCAAAAATCTGAAGAGCTTTCGGATTCGCTTAACAAATATTCATAGTAGGGGTGATCAGAAGTTCCACAGTTGTGACATTGGGCTATTCACGGTTTCTCTTCACTAACCTTGGGGACTTTTAATTGAGATTGATTGCTTTTGCTAAACAACATTTGCCCAACCAAAAAGGAAACGTGATGAAGAACGTTAATATGTAAAGCAGGTAGAAATGAAGTGAAGCGGGTGAGTTAGGAAATATATAAACTCCGACTGAAAGCAGTGAGAGAGAGGCTGATGGAGAAGTGAAGCTGAAGTTATGGATAAGCGGAAGGAGGAGTGGAAGGAGAAGTTGAATTAGAGGGTTAAATTAAAGATTGTTGCAAGAAGTTTAATTACCGCTGTTTTCAACATTTAGTTGATCCAGAGTCTGAGTTGCATTCGAGGCAGGATTAGTGGTAAAAGTCTGTTAGATTACTATTGGTGGGTTGAATTGAGGTTAATAGAAATATTCACCGGGAGAGCATAGTGAGTTGTTGTCATAGTAAATATATGTTAATAAATTCCGTAAATATTGTTCTAGTGTCTCTTTGATTATTATGCCGTAGTGCTTAATAATTGAATCTAGTGATGGCACAAGATGAAGCGCGGGTCGGGCGGGCGTCACACAGTCACTAATAATGTGGTCAGAATAATCCATTTCTGATTGACTCAAAATAATGTCAGTTACATTAAATAAAACTTGAAAGCTCAGTTATAATATACTGCTGTTTGTAGAAAATGCAACACCATGAAAGAATCATCAGAATCAAATGAAATTTAATGCAGAAACGACTTGTACTGATACAAATAAATGATGAAATTTTCAAAACAAAAGAAACAAATTAAGCGTCCGAAATCAGTATTTGGTGCAGCCACCATGCGCTGCAATAAGTGCTGCTATACGACGTGGCATGGAGTCAAACAGATGTTGAATATCTGCTTGAGGAAGAGAATTCCATATCGTTTGTATGCGCAATCAAAGTTCGTCTTTGGAAACTGCAGGACGCGGATCACGAGCGAGACGCCGACCAACCATATCCCACACGAGCTCAATAGGCGACATATCCGGTGAATAAGCAGGCCAAGGAAGAAGTTGCATGCGTTGTGCTGAACAGAAGTCTCGAACAGTCCGCGCAACATGTGGGCGTGCATTATCCTGCTGAAAGATAGCTCCAGGGATGCCTTGAAGGAAAGGAACGACTTCGGGCTGTAGCACTTCACGGACGTACCTGTTGCTATTGAGATTACCCTCAATTCGTATCAAATTGGATCGTCCATGATACGAAATCGCACCCCAGACCATAACTCCGGGTGTTCGACCACTATGTCGTTCAATAATACACTCAGGAAGGCAGCGTTGACCGGCATAACGTCTAACACGAACACGGCCATCATGGGTCCACAAATTGAAGCGTGATTCATCTGAAAAGACAACTTGGTGCCAATCAGCTCGCCTGTCTCTGTGCTCAAGAGCCCACTGCCGACGCAGCCGTCGATGATTCGCCGTGAGGGGAATCCTGTATAAAGGCACCCTTGCACGCAATCCACGGCGCAGCAGACGACGACGAATTGACGAAGCCGACAATTGTACACCTGTAGCAGTAGACCAACGTGCTGCCAGCTGCCTGGAGGAAGCTGTGCGATCATTCACCGCCATGCGGAGCAGGTGTCGATCATCGCGCTCTGACGTCACCTTCTGTCGTCCAGTGCCTGTTTTTCGAGTTGTTCGGTGCTCGTCGGTCCACTGCTTCCAAACTCGCATCACTGTGGAACTGTTCCGCTGCATACGAGCTGCTATTGCGCGATAGGAAAATCCTCCTTCTCGAAGGCCGATTATCCTCCCTCGTTCAAACTCCGTAAGTTGCTTGAATTTCTTATTCTTCCGTCGTGGAGGCATACTCAGGTCTCACTAAACGTTTGCCACTAACAAATAATCATAGACTTTTTTCAACGTCCCGCTACAGCACTTTATTTATACGCTTTCAGCATCAATTCAGAGGGCGCTGCGCGCGCCGCGCACGCGCGATGGCTCTGAAACTTTATTAATTTGCATAATATCCTATAATTGACATTTGCTGCGAATTTCATTTGATTCTGATGATTCCTTCATGGTGTTGCATTTTCTACAAACAGCAGTTTATTTTCATAACAAGTTAATAAAAGTACAACAATTTTCTTCAGAGTTTTGTCTTAACAAAATATTCATGAAGTGTAACATTTAAAAGCCAAATGAAAGAACGCTTGTAACGACGAATCAAAGTGTTAAAAAAAAAAAAACAGAAAACTTGTTCTACAGATCAGTAATATTGTCTATGAATCGAAAAGTTAATTAGACATGATTATCAGAAACGGGTCGCTGATTGGTTATTTTTTTTATCAACATTACACTCAGAAGCAACACGATGACTATTGGCGAGGGACCTCGCATTTGTGAACATCAATCAAATGATGAGGATGACATCTGATTTGTCATCTCCGTCTCCAAACTTCCACATCTACGAGAGGACTTGGGGCCTCGACCACATTCAATGTGCATCAGCCCCGACACGCGGTGGATCTTTGGTGGCCCGATCGTTGGTCCGAGTGAGTTCGTGACCATGACCACTAGAACACCACAGCTACAATAATAACTGTTATAAGTATGATTATTTCTAATATTATGTTCATTTGTTATCTAATAAGCCAAATCTTTAGAATTCTAGTGTAATGAGGGCATAAAATAGTATAACTTTCACATAAAAATAAACAAACGAATTATGATTTATTTCAGAGGAGAAATCTGAGAAAGCAAAACATACCTATACGTTTGATCAAAACTTCGCATCTTAGAGGATTTTTTACTTCTTAAGCAATAGATATTCTTCAATTTATATCGTAGATTACTCTTCGGTGTATCTTAAATCTTTTTATTTAAGGAATTTTTGTTAGAAATACATCGAAAAAAAAATAAACAATCGATTTATGATTGTATAGGATTTGAATATCATAAAAATACAAATAAATGTTTAAGCATTAATAGACAATTCGTTCTAGTTGTATCCGTAACCATATAATATTAACAATCTTAAGACTTTAACTAAAGATTATATAAATATCATGTATATAATCACAATGATTCAATAAAAAAAATTCTTTTTCAAAAACTATGCTGTAAAATCATTAATTTTGATATATTTTTAATAGTAATTTTTAAAGATGTGTATGGAAAAATATTTTGTTTCCCTCTATTTTATGTATACAATTGGCAAAATTACTATTTGTACTCTTGAATTTTTTTAAATTTTTAACAAACACCAATTTTGACAATAATAGTTTTAATATAATCTACTTAACGTACATTTTTGATGAAACATCAAAAACTTTTGATGAAGCTAAATAATAAGTTTCTAACCGGAAAAGTTTAAAACTTTCCTGTAAAAGAAGTATTTGGCGTTTATAGTGTTAACTGTAAATAACTGTTAATAACATAATTTTTGAAGCCTGACATTGTATCTGCATTGTTTTTGAAGTAGGTGAGAATGGCATCTAAAACCAGAGAGGTATTTCGAGACATTAGAAATCGTATCATTGAGCTCCATAAAAATGTA
Source organism: Nephila pilipes (assembly GCA_019974015.1). Taxonomy (NCBI): domain Eukaryota; kingdom Metazoa; phylum Arthropoda; class Arachnida; order Araneae; family Nephilidae; genus Nephila; species Nephila pilipes. The sequence continues at coordinate 120,961 of BMAW01048311.1, forward strand.
AAATCATACCTAGAAATTGAAAAAAGTGATTAAATTACCAATTACAAGTATTAGATACATATTGAGAAAGATGCATCGAAATTACACCCAGATTAGGACGTCCCAACAAATTAACAACTCAAGTGTCATCTTCGTCACTTGACCGAGGCTTAAAATCGTGAGATCTTTAGCCAATAGCCCCATGTTGCTTCTTAGTGCTGAGCTCATAATCAATCAACCTATGCTGGAAAGGCTTTGAATAGAAAATTATGAAATTCTCTTGCCGAAAGTTCTTGTATAGTATATTTAATTTCTTAATAATTTAAAATTTCGAATCACACACAGCTGCGATGTGTCTCAAATTCAAACGATCTATGACGTAAGCATTTTCTCATATTTAGTAAAAAAAATGTCTACAGTGAACGAAATGTGAGGTCTATTCTGCTGTTGCCTATTTCATTTTTATGGAAAAATCATTTTAAAAACTTTTAAAAGCAACATGTGGTCCAAATATTTAACCAAATTAATTCCTTGATATATAGTAATATCTTTGAAAAATTAGGCTACATTTGAAATAAATAAACAGATACTTTTCAATATATTTTTTCATAATAAAACATGTTATTCAATCTTCAGTTTACAATCACAACCATTTATAAATAGATATAATAGGCTTTTTAGTCGTTGTTTCAAACAAAATAAGTGGTTTTTTATAGAATTTGTTGAGAAAAAAAATTTCCCTTTTCAGGTATAATTACATTTGAATTTTCTTAATGAAACAACAAACACAACGGTTTCTTAAAATTATTCCTTTTTTAATTTATGTTGAAATATGTCTTACAAAAAGGAATATCACAAATTGGAATATACAACTACTATAAAGCATGCAAAATTGCATGTAATAGTAGTAGTAGTAATTGCTTATCTCCGTGTCTAGCCAAGCTAGATCAAGTCCATGATATCGTTCACTCTCAGAAAGTCAATAACCAATAGTGGGTTCTCATAAAAGTCCTGTTTTGTGAGATGCAGGCACTCATGAATATGTTCCAGAGACGCCTGGTATCCAGAGCACAAAGTGCAGGTCGGAAATTTTTTTCTATTATAATGGCAAGATAAGGTTTTAAGGTGTCCTCTGCGGAAACTTATTTGCAGACGATATTCCCTCTCAGTCCTGCAGACCGCCTCAAAATGGCGAGAGGGTGTTCTTGGGCGGAATGGGTGATTACGTCCGGAGATTTTCTCCTGGTAGGGCCTCCCAAGGCGTGAAGGCCACTCCGTTATGCCTAGCTAAGGTCTGCAGACATTAGGAGCTGCGTCAGCCTTCTACCTCTGGTCTTTGATGATCGCAGAAGTTGCATTTTTTTCTCCATCTACGACTACAACGCTTAAATTGTATGATAAAATACACAATTGATGCACGAAGAAATGAAATAAAATTTTCGGATATCTAAAGATTATTGATTCAAGACTTAAGTGTTTATTAAAGCAAACTTAGGTAGATTTTAAAAACACTTTCACTCGAAACCAACAAAAGAAAAGCTATTCTTCTATCACATATTTTACATTCGATAAAACGAAAATAAATACCCGATATATTTTCATTATATTTATTATATATATATATATATATATACTTTATTAAATAATCATATTACCCATTCTAAACTGATCTCAATTGAATATCAAATAACGGCTTACTTCGTCAATAAAGAGCAATAGATTTTTTTAAAATCATCTCTTTATATTTTAAACTCATAGTTCCTCGCTCCGACATGATTTGGACAGTTTTCTTATTAGTACGTCCTTATTTTTTCTCTGTATATGTTACGCACATATGACACATTGTTAATAAGGTCTTTTTTTTTTGTTCATCTATATATAAATACAGTAATACATCCTGTAAAGAACACCTCTATTCACGGGACAATTCTGTGGGTCTTGGACCCTTTGAATTGGGAACTTAATATATTTACCTCTTTTTAAAGGACACTGAAAAAAGTTTTAAAAAGGAAGTAGAAGTAGGAAAATAAATAAATATAGAAATACTCTTTGTTAGTAATCTCTTGAGGTTTCAGAGGCAAATTTGTGCTCATTGAAAGATAGTTTTGTGATAAGGGGGAAATAAAATGAAAAGTTAATCCCTCTCTTTTGAAAACTGTTTATTCAGTAGGGATACGGGAAACAATGCATTGGAACAAAGCAAATTGTAATGAAATCAAAAAGATATTTCTCATTCATAGAAATTTACTATTCAATTAATTCTTACAACTGTTCTCAGTAGGTAAGGGGGGAAACATTGTTAGTAAGTTGTAACGCCATCCAAGACAAGCACAAATGGGAATCAGACCTTTTAAGAAATTATTCTTTGAATTTCCGATTGCCCTCAGTGAAAATACGACGGATAAAAAGGAATTGGTTGAGCTTGTTAGTATCAGTGGATGTGCTAGAATGCTAGAATATTTAGAAATCAAAGAAAATTTGCGTACTAAAGACACCAATGACGGTGTAAAATCTTTTTATTCAACTGTAGTTGATGACGTGAGCTTTAACAAAAATAAGCAGGAAACCAGTGAGGTAGAAGAAGACCCAGACGAAAAGTTTTAGATAAAAAAAAACTATATAATTGCCTTAAAATACAACTCTCAATTAAAAAATTTCATGATAACTGTCGGTGATAATGACGAACTTAAGATCATCAGTGACTTTAATATCCAAGTGGAAAATATGTTTGAAATGCACAGACTTTCAAACAAACCCGTATTATGGATTATTTTTAATAAATTTCTGTAAGTACAAAACTATATTGTTCATTTCATACATTTTTGCAATAATCAAACTTTTTTAACTAAGAATTTTAATTTTCCATTAATTTCAAATTCAAACAAATGCCTGTGATTATGTTACTTGTTGATACATCATTTATTTAAAGCTTGATACAACCTGATTTAAAATTAAATTGCATTTTTAGAATGTACTCTCTATTGACGAGACGCCTCTATTTAAGGGAGACAAAATGTGTGGTCAGTTGGGTATCCCTTTTTAGAATATACTATAATTATATTATAGAATATACTATTTTTACTATATACTTCTATAAATATAGTTTCATTACCCAAGTTAAATTTAATTCGGCCGTTTTGTTAATTAAACATTTATTACTTTCGTGGAATGTTCTGACTTGCCTTATATAGAGTCATCCATTCTCGGCGTACTTGACACGACAAAAAATTTCTTTGCTTTTTAAGCCTTATTTTTCTTCAGAAATACTTAGATGTTAAGGTTGTCTTCATATTATGCCAAAGAACCTGATCGAAGCTTCTGAACACATTTATAGGTAGAAATACCTGGAGATGTGTTCATAGAGCCGTTTATGATGCAGTATTCTTAACACATAGAGCCGTTTATGATGCAGTATTCTTAAAATTTAGGAACATTCCAAAAATACGCTCTTTTTCTCCTTAATACGTAAAATTTAACGATTATTTAGCATTGCAGTATTGAAGACAATACATGGAATACATCTCACCAGAAAAAAAGGGATTGATACGAATAGAGAAATGAGCACTGTTATAAAATGTTATAAAATACATTCTCTGAAGGATAGCGACGTCAGAATATAGAACTAATGTTAGAATCCTTTTTAAAATCGGAAAACGTGTTTCATTTTGGGTCCTATTCTTTAACATTACGGGGCAGCATTAATTAAGAATTTATTACTTTTGTGCCATGTCCTGGTGCTCTTTATATAGAGTCTTTCATCCCTGGCGTAGTTCAAAAGATACAAATCTCACTTTTTAAACCTTATTTTTCTTCAAAAATACTTACATGTTACAACTTCGAGTACATTCCTATGGTTATTTATGTAAATTCAGCTTTTAGTTCTCAATAACGTCTGAAGTGATGGTCCTCTTGCAAGACCGGTTTAATAACTCCAAACCCTTGTTGGTGAACTCGGTCGCCTTTCGGAGAATCAAACTTTCTTTACACACCAGTATATGCAGTTTTAAAAACAGCCCTAACATTTTAAAAACTTTATGCGTTATTAATAACTACACGTTGAGCGTAGTTACCACCTACTCTCAGATTAAACAGCAATTTTTTACAGTCTCTTTACTCTTAATGTGGATAAACAAGTGTAATCTGTCACGCAGTTTTTGAAACGTGTTCTATTTGTAAACTCCTCGAACACGAGCATAATAAGAAAATTATTTTAAGGAGTGACACATTTTAACTAGAAATAACGATTACAGCAAACATTATACATTATTTAAATGTGCTAGATACAATAATGAATTCTATAAATTAAAATGCAAATAATGTACGTACAGTAAAGACAATTTATATAAATAATGTCCTTACCTCTTGTAAGGTATACTTCCGGGTGAAAGACATCTCTATTTAAGGGATAATTCAGTTGGTCTCGAATATTTTGGAAGTACATGTATTTATCTTTTATTAAGGGAAAAATGTCTGGTCCAATGGGGGGCCCTTATTAAGAAGTACTACTGTACTTAGATTTGTTAATTATGATTAAGTTAAATTCGGTTATGTGTAATTAATGTTGTGCTTCTGCTAGCTAATAAATTGTATTAATCATAATTAATTATGTTAATTTAAAAAAAAAAAAATAGTACCTCCCAATGAGACACACACATCGGACCAAACATTTTTTTCCTTAATAATAGGTATATATATGTATTGTATATACTCTCTCAAAGGGACTGTGACCAACATAATTACCCTTGAATAGGAATGTCTCTCACAAGCAGTACCTCTGTAATATGGGGCGATACTTAAAATATTTCTTGATCACAATCTGAGATAATTTGTTAATTATTAAATTCTTATTTATTATTATCTATTTGTTATATCTGGATTTAGCTTGAACTCAGGCAAAGTAATTAATTGTTTGCCTTTTAGCTAGATATATATATAAAATCACAATTTGACGGAATTTGCATTATAATAGTTATAAATACACAATTATCATAACTCATAATTAAATGACCCAAAGAGTTATAAATAACTTCGCTCAATATTATAAAAAGTTCAGAATAAAATGTGAAATACCTATACGGATTTATGTATATTTAATGGACGGGGGGGGGATTGTGTGAAGAAAATTACAAAATAATTTTATAATTCTACATAGTTTTTGATTTTTTTCTGTTTTTAAGTAACGCTTTCTTTTTTCCAATGACAAATGGAAAAAGTATAAACTGTGTATAACACTGCTGCTGTATTTCTATCTCCTTGTTGCTTCATCACAAGTAATTCATCACAAGTAATTAATTCACTAATCAACACAGTCACTAATTTATAAATTTAAACAATGAATGACATAAAATTGCTCTTGATAAAGTGGATCTTTGATAAAGTAAAAGCCCTAGTCTATTATACATGTGAATAATTCCACGGCCATGGTTGCCTAGTGGTCATAGTTGCGGCGTTGTTTTTGTCCAGTCGTGGATTCGAGTTCTGAAGCTGCTTAGACCCGCCGTTTAGCAAGGTTGATACATGTTAAATTTGGTCGAGGTCCCAAGTACTCCCATGGCGTGATGTGACAGTTTTGAGAGACAGATACCAGCTCAGGTGTCACCTTCGTCTCTTGACTGATGTTCAAAATTACGAAGTCTATCGGCAACATCCCTCACATTGCTAATCAGTGTGACGTTAATAAACAATCATATTCACTCACTATGGATAATTTCCTAAGCGAACCAGACCCTAATATAAAGATTAATAAAATAACTTTGTGATTATCTGTAGCGGATCACTCGTGTTCGAGTCTTTATTCCACTTAAAAATGAGGTCCCGAGTCACTGGCCTGATGTAGTTTCTCCCTAACTGTGATCCAATAACTTCTCACATTTTTTTTTTCATTTAGAGCTTCCACTCACTCTCGCTATCCCTAACTAATCCCTAACAATTTAACTTGAATTCTAAACTGCTTACAAATGTAATTCCTCAATCCTATTCGCTGCAATCAAGGCTCCCGTCTAACGTCCATTCTAATTTCGTGAACGTAATGTTTATCCTATAAAATTTCGACCTCGAATCTTTACTATTTTATCTATTTTAATACAAGAAAGCGCATCCAAAAGAGTAAAAAATAATGAAGATTTCTCTATCGAATTAATATCTTTCTATCTATTTTTAAAAACTATTATTTTAAAAAAAATTATTTTATTTTTTCGATTGAGGGTTTCCCAGTCTAAAAAATATTTTCGAAAATCGGGAAGAAAATTTAATTTCATTGAAATATTATTTTTTGCTTTTCTTCGATGTCCTTTTTTGCATTCAAATGGGTAAAATAGTGTCGAGGATAGATAGGACGATAGACAGATACTAGGATTTAGGATACATGCTAGGATAGATAGATTTGAGGACGGCAGTAGAAGCTCTGTTGGATTAACAGTTCGTTTCAGGAAATCAAAATGGATGGTAGACGAGAGCTTTAATAATCTTAATCTAATCTACATAAATCACGTTTCAATCAGATATTGTCCCACTATACCAATAGATGCAAATAATTTTCGAAATATTTTGGGTTATGTTCGTATGTGCATGTTATATCTCCTGTGACAATATCCATTGAATCGCCTGATTTTTTTTTAAATAAAATTTATATTTTTTAATAAATATAAAATAATATTTTTTAAGTAAAATTTATTAATAGCCCTGTGCATAAGTAATTCTTTTTTGTAACAGTTTGATGTTTTATCTTATGAAAATAGAAAAGTTTACTTTTAATTAAAACTAAATAATTGTTCACCATTCAAGATACATAGATGTTCTCAAATTTTTATTTTATATTTGACATCCTGATTATTACAATAATCTCTCTTTATCTCTCTAAAATTTTATGCTATCACTAATACTGAATTTTGATAGTTATTAACGTAAAGAAAATGAAAATCGAAGTTTTCGGTATGCTCTCTAATTATAATAAACATTATATTTTAATAAACAGTTACTTTCACTTTATCATTACAGTATACTTAAATAAGATTCTAAAAAGTATTAAACGATTCTCATTTGCGATTTGAATCAGACGAAAGCTCGTTTTTGAAGTAATTCTTATAATTTTCTGAAATATTAAGATTCAAATTGCCTTGATGTTATGAATACTATGAATATGAATATTCTGTAAGGAATTAACTCTTAAAAATAATAATAAATTAATATTAAAATAACAGATAATATTATTAAGTTTAATAATATGTTTTTCTTTTTGACAAAGAAAAATATTATTAAAGAAATCTAAAGGCGATTATTCGAAAACTAATTGAGATGGTATTATTGATTATATAATCATCATAACAAAGTAATTTTTATTGGTGTAATTATTTTAACTATTATTTGTATTTAATATCTTAATTATCTTACATATCTGTAATTATTTATTTAATTATGTATTAAAATGTTTTCGATATTTGAACAATAGTTAGCTGAAAAACTCTTAATCATTAAAATAAAAATCATATGATATGCAATTCAATTTGTAATGAACAATATATTTCAATGCGTTCCAATAACAATTTACTCCTCCCTAGATTAGTTTTACATATTTAATAACTTTAAATGCACTAAACTGGATTAAAAAATATGTATCCTTAAGATTTCATAAACTTCTTTCCATAATATGTCACAACAATCACTTTATTCAACATATTATCATACATCATTTATTGTACGAATTCTACTGCAATCAAGTACAGATCAGACGGTGACACAACACAACACAAGACAAAAACTCGCCCTATGAAATAATTATTTTTCAGCAATTTCGTTTTACAAACTACACTTACGAAAACAAATATCAGTTAGCAAATGATTTATTTAAAAAATATATAATTTACTTTTATTACCAACCGATTTATTGAAACAAAATAATTAAATTTTGTTAATGAACGATGTATTTAAACAAATAGTAATAAATTTTAATATACCAAGTGTTTTATTTTAAGGAAATATAAATCAATTCTATTACCAAATGATTTACAGGAAAATTATTAAAATAATTAACTAAATGGAAAAGGTAGCCTAACTTTATTATATTTTTAAACTAAAACGATTCATAACATATTTATTTCATCAATTATGTATACGTTCTTTGAAAAATAATATGAACTTGGATTTTAAAAGATTTTTAATTTTCTTTCTAAATATTATTATTTCATAGATTTTTTTTTTTTTTTATTTTCCTCTATATTTAGATAAAAAAAATTTCCTGCAGAAATATCGACATAAAGTTAAGTTTTATATTTTTAAAACCCATGAAAACATTTTAAGGAAAGAAGATTCTTACATTGTGTATTATTGTTTAAAGTCCGTTTTCCACACATATTTTCATAATACGAAAAAATATGCCTTTGTAATCTGTGAATGATTCATGGATTGACTTTTTATTAACAACGCACTTTGTATCAAACCGAGGGAAATTGGCGACGTTAAGCTTTGGTCATGTGGCGAGGACGACATCTGAGCTGCGCCACCTCCCTCTCCATACTTCCACAATACGCCAACAAGTAGACTAGAGACTTTGACGAATTTCACGTGCATCAGTTCGGTACAAGGCGGGTCTTAGTGGCATCAGAACTCGAACCCACGACTCAACAGAAACAACGCAGGCAGCGAGTTCGCGACCATGACCACTAGGCTACTTCAACTTGTAATAGGTGAAAGCAACAGCTTTCATTAAATGTTGAATGAACTTATTTTCCGCGTCTATTCATTGAAAAACAAAATGAATAAATAATTATTCATCTTGATTTAAATTTCATTTCCATTCTGTCAAAACAGATTATCTTAAGTTATTTTTCAGCTCGGATGAAAATCATTTAATTTTAAGCATTTTTTGTATTTTTACTCCAAAAACGACTATTAACTATATAAACTGTCGAGATTGCAAAAAAAAACACGACGATTTAAAAACAATGCATTTTGGCAAAAAAGAGGGCTTTTACTGGGTTTGACATCAGTTAAATGTTTTCGTGTAATTCAGTACGAACAACAACAAAAGCACGAAAATTCAGGGAACATTAATTTTCACATCTAACTTAAGAACAGTAATTCACAGAAAATGAACAGTCATTTATGAAAAATAAATAAATAAATAATAAGTAAAGTCGTTCTATTAACGTACATTTCTTCGAACGACGTAACAAAGGCCTTTTAAAAACTTAAAAACGCGGAATTTCTTTTTGTACGAAAAAAAATTTAACCTCCATTTTTCTTACATCCTAACAAAATCAGATTAGACGATAAATTATTAAAAGTAAGAGTTTATAGTAGGATTAAAAATCGCTTATGGACAAATCTGATTATTGAAGTGTGTTAAACTCCTCACAAGCTGTGCAAGCATCATTTATTGCACATTATTGAACGAATTTTCTTAAGCAGTTCTTTGTATATAGCGACATTAATAGGAAAAAAAATACAAAATGTAATAAAAATTTAATGTCTTAGAAAATGAGAATTAAAGAATAGTGTTTCAGTTTGCATGGAAAAGTATTCTCAAAAATAAAGAGTAAATAAACATTTACATGCTGTTGGAAATTCCTAGCACTAACTTTTTCAAAATATTGTTTGGCTGAAGTTTATATATATATATATATAAACTTCATATATATATATAAACTAATATAAACTTCTATATATATAAACTAATAAAAAAATATATATAAACTTCATATATATATATATATATATATATATATATATATATATATATAAAACCTGTTTCGTGGTGTTGCCACTATGTGAAAGAACAACTCTTAGTTTTGTAGAATGCCCTTCGTATTTTCGGAACTGTCATGTGTTTAAAAAATTGTAATTCTATCACTCGAATAGAATTCTGGTATATATTTCGTCGTTGTATTTTTAGATTAGGCATTTCTCTCCTATAGTATCTACGATATCAAGTGATACGATTTCGTGCTTAGTCGCAAATTAGGTGATGATTTAGCTCTTGGCCATCAAGAAGCCCTGATTTAGCTCACAGTGATTTTTAGAGGCTCTATATAAAAGATTAAGTATTTTTTCCACCAATTCTAGTGAACATTGACAAACTAAAATCAAGAATAGCTATTCAATCTGTAACACCAAATATATTGGAAAAAGTACGGATCACAACTCTGTTATCTACTGGATATCGTTCGTGTTTTTGGTGTTGCGGTCACACTAAATATTTATATTTTGTGAAACTTTCCAGCATTATTTTTAATTTAGTTTGCCCAAAAAGATCGTAACGTCTATCGTTTTGTAATAGTAGCTCTTCAAAGTTGTGACAGTTATTTTATGAACCCCTAGCAAGAATTCGAAGCAGGATAATTTATTAAGAAATTGACAAATATATTTGTAAATAAAATTAATTTTTGCGTTTATTACATGAATATTAGCACTAATGAAATCAATCAGAAATTACATATAAATAAAATCATTAAGTAAATTCTAAAATTAAAATTGTACTCCTTCTCATCATATATTTCCTTCACTCCAATATGAATATAGCAAAGAGATTTCTTTAAAACTATCGTGACAATTAAATACACATAATAATAATGAAATAATTACTAAAATTAATGAAACATCTTTTACATTTCCCTACCTAGACTACAAAGTCAATTAAGTAACAATTGAAGACTAGTTAAAATTCATTCAATCTTGTTCAATAACGGGCTTAGTGCAGGAAAAATTAAAATGATTCTCAAAGGCTTCAAAAGATATTATGGTTATTCAATATTTAAAAAAATATTATAGAATTCTTTAAAACTATCGTGTCATTTAAATACACATAGTAATAATAAAATAATTGCTAAAATTAATCAAACATCTTTCATTTTTCCCTATTTTGACTAAAGTCAATCAAGCAACGATTTAAGACTAGATATAATTAATAGTAATAATCAAATATAGCGTTTTCTAACGGTAATCCGGCAGATATTTGACCCGAACACTGTTGGATTACCATTAAAGCTCTATTATTGGAAAATCACTAATGATGACGCATTTAAACAGCAAGAGACATATAATTGTAAAAAATTCAATACAGTGCACTTAAATAAATTGTCAAAAACACACAAAATAATTATAACTACAAAAAGTACTGATTTTACTACTGATAAAAAATTTGTACTGATAGCCTAACATTATTTCAATAAAATTTAAACATAATGTAATTTTCTCTGTGTAGTAATCTTCCTGCATAGAAACATCAGTTTCTGGCAGGACTGGAAAAGTGAAGTACCGTATTTTTTGGATAATCCATAAAACAACTTTAACAATACGCGTTACGAACGATATTGATAGTCAAACGACAAAACAAGGGTAGATATTAAATATAACTTTGTTAAGTAACGGGCTTTTGCATAAAACTTTTGGCTGATAATCAAGAATTACAAGTCGCAAAATAGGGAATTCTAGAGAATAACAGTTTTTGTTACATTCACACACACTCATACAAACACATTATTTTAACACAACATAAAGTTTACAAAATAGGTCTTGGAAACCTCTGTAAAAATATCATGTTAAATATTAAATACAAGTAAAAATAAAGTAACTGCTTAAGTGAATTGAACATTTCTTTCGCATTTCTCTATATTGACTCTACAGTAAGACAAGTGCGAAATGAAAATAAGATAATGTTAAATCTGAAATTGTTAAGTTAAAGAATAAATGCATGAAAAATGTAACTGTATCTCAAAGATCCTAAGTCAAGTTATTTGAAATTTTCGAGAAAAAGCCTCACCTTTGACCCTCACGCACACTTACGTATTATTTTAACAAGGCATAAATTTTCAGAATGAGTCTTGGAAAAACACATTGTGAAATCCCGAAAAAAGTTCGTCTTCTATCCAATCAAATTACAAATTTTAATTCTTCGTGAGAGAATAATACAATGATTTCTTACAGTCAAATAATTTCTTATAGATAATTCAATTCACAAGCAAATTTAATCAAATCGGTTGATATTTAAGCTATGTCTTGAAGGTTAAAGATACTTTCTCCTAATAATGATAAGAGTAAAATTCGAATACTTTTCAAAAACAGAATTTTCCTAATATTGATATGACTTCAGGATATTGTAATGTTTACACCCTTTTAATTTTTCGTGGTCTTAAAATTTAAAACCACGAAATTTTTTTTAATTAAAATAAGAATGAATTTTTTTCATTTTAACACATCCAGTTAAAAAAAAGTCCTGTAGCAACAATGTTATTCATATATAGTATAATATATAGATTATAACCTCATCAGACCAAAGGTCAACTTTAAACCATAAATTTTAGAATAATTTGTATCAATCAGTTCTAAGTACATGAAAAAGTACTGAAAAAATGTTAAAAAAATTATTTTAATTTTTATTTTTGAGAAATTAAGTGTGTCTTGGAGGAGACATTGGGACAAAGTGACATCATAATGTTAATTTAAAATACTTCTTTAATCTGAATTTAATGAGTAATGCATAATAATTAGCATAATGAGCATAATGTAAAATTTGATTCGCAAAATATTCCTGTCCGAACTGTTTGCAGAAGAGTCCTAACTTCCAAAAAGTTTATCATTCCTTATCCCCCCCCTCTCTTTTTATCTTATACTATTAAATAATTTCTCAATTTTAAGTTGTTTCTTATTGAAAACTCGAGATATCCATGAAATATTGTCTGTGAGTACGCGAATTTTAGTTTTTTCTGCCCAATGCATTCGAATTCAGGGAAATTTTAAATTAGATATAAGTACAGTGATCACTAATTATATTTCATTTCATTTTCTGACAGATACAGATTCGTTCCTGTAAATCCCTTAAATATCTATATTTGGTGAATTCAGTTAGTAATTAAAGAATACCATTCCGAGCTGAAATAAATTTCATAATTATAGTTTAAAATCGAGTGTTTTTGATAGCCATTGACTCAATGTCTCCTACAGGCGACACAGCGTTCTAAATCAGAAGTGGGAAGATTTGAGTAAGAAACTAATAATGTAATATATATAAATAGCAAGTTTAAGAAATTCAACAGTGTGTTTAATAATTTTTTACTACACAAATAATAAAAAATAAGAACACTTAGAGATGCGCAAGTGTATAATTTTCTTTCACTCGGAAAACACCATTTTCACTTTACCATAAATAAGTTACGAATGCAAAATGTTCACTAAAAATCATTTTTTTTTCAGAACTACCATCTATTAACAAGAAAACTAACTAATTCTGGGTACCAAAGACGCCTTATATTTAACTTGGCGGCATTTTTTTAAAGTGTTGTTTAGTTTCTCCTACAGAAGACGCTGAGACTGAGGAGGATAATGTGCACAGAAGAAAATAAAGTGTTGATTCAAATATGAAACAATAGTACATCAAAACACACGGTCCTTCATGAAGTATTGAAGTCAGAATGTAATATTTATATTAGAAATGTTTTGTCCTATCTGAAAAAAAAATGTTTCTTATTTAGGATTCGAAGGCATTTTAAAGTTTTAATTATAACTAAGAAATAACCCAAATATTTGGATAAAAATGTAATGTTGTAAGTTACAACTGTTCATGTCGATTCATTTGGTTTTAGGAAGCCGTAGATTTAAGTAACCTGTAGTATCATAAGTTTAGTTATAGCTAAAAATTACAGATATTGAAACTTAATTTATATTACTTATTCTTAAGACTTTCTTACATAGGGACCATTAAAATCATACATTTCTTGTTGGATTTCATGGCCGTCATCATAGAAAAAAAATATTGAACTCAATCATCCCCACACTGTGGATTATTTCAATCTACGGCTTCCTGAAACCAAACAAATCAAAATGAATAATTACAATTTAAAAGAATATGTGCATGAGGATCAATTAGTTCACAGAATAAATGTTATCCAGATATCTCGGTTATTTCCTAGTATTAATTAAAATTTTACGATGCTCCCACGGGAATTCAAGAATACATGTTCCTACAAAGCGATTCTTCAAGCTATATCCTTATAGGGATTGCAATATCGATAAGTCGGTTTGCTGGTTAAGCAATAACTCACGAATTTTATCTTTAAATTGTTACCGATAATTCGGTTAATTATGTACAGATCTATAATACATTCAATATACATTAATATTAATATTCTCTCTATATATGTAATAAACTATAATACATTCCCCGTACTGAAGAAAACCTTGATGTATCTTAAACAACAGAGGTAGGAAAATAGCGGCGATGAGAATTTTCTTGCGGCCCGCCAAGACAATCAGAAAAATCCGCCTTGAAAGGATATTTCCTTCCCGTGTGTGAAATCATTCGAAGCAAAACTATACCTGTTTGAAAGGCAAGGAGCAGAAGTCAATTTTTATCACTTTTCTATATTAAGAAAACGAAAGTGCCTTAAAGTATTTCTGCCAAGATTAAGGATCATCTGTAGAGTTTGGAAGACGAGGTTACAAGATGATTTTAGGATTTTTGCGAAAATTGAGCCTAAATTCAATTCGCTCTCTTATTCCATCGCTGCTGATATTGACACAGCACATGATTAGCTTCAGCTTGAATTTATTGACATGCTGTGAGATTCCACTGGGAGATAAATGTTTAATGCTATGACATTAGTTGACTTTTACAAATTTTTGTCTGCTGAAAAGCGTCCATGTATAAAGAAATTTGCTGGGAAACTGTTTTCTATATTCGGGTCTACATGTATTTGTAAGCGAAGTTTTTCTTGCTTGAAGATCAACAATAGCGAATATAGATGCTCTCTGACAAACATTAAATTGCAGGATGCGATGAGAATCTCCACATGCAATCTTACTTCAGATTTCAAAATAAATTTATAGAAAAGTGTGATAGGGTACATTTAACTCATTAAAATGATTTTAAAATTAAATGTTCTTGCATTTATAAATAATATGAAATTAGCACATACACACATATATATATATATATATAGTTTAAAACTACCAGTGATTTATTTAATTTATATTTATTGATTTTTGTAGAACAATTAAACTCTTCAGAAATGCAAATATATCTAATGAATGCAATCATTTTAAAAGATGTAGCCCACTGTTAACCTCTGCTTCCAAAAAGTGTCCCCAAAGTAATTTCTCACCCCTATAAAGGACGGACAAAAGTATTAAAGGACGGATAGCTGTTTAATTAGATGTTGTTCAACATCTTTTCGATACTGATTTTAATACGTCGGAAGATGAGTATTGTAAAATTTTAATGAAACAAGTGAAACTGCAATAAAAAATAAAACCGTGGAATTGGTTGAAAAAATTAATGAATCCATGTGCAATAAAAAGAATACACATACTGCGATCAGCCATGTTGAAACAGATATAAATATTGCCGATTCCGAAAAATTAGTATGCACAATTTGTTCGACATTTGCAATCGCGCTATCAATAAAATAGAAACTAACGATGAAAACAAAAACATAAATATAACATGACAATTCCCCTCACATGACTATTCAAACATTAAAGAATATTAATAAAAATCGTTAAAAATGACTTGAGTACTTTCAAACAGAAAAATATAAAGGTAAAAACATTCCAGTTGCATTCAAATTTTTGATAATTATTAAACTAAAACACATGGCACCCAAAAAAGCTTTTTCTATGACAAGATTAATTCGTTCAAAAATTAGATCACAATTAAGAAACCAAAGGATTTATCAGCTGTGTCTCTTACGTGCTTATATTTTAAAACGTGTTGACAAATAGATCACGCAATTAATTACGAACTTGTATTGTTTACAATGGGAAAATTTCTCATCTATAAATATTACTTGTAATATGTTGATGAGACAAAATTGCTTAATTTAATTTATATTACTTACTTTCAAAATACAATTCTTTCATACACTTTTATAACAGTGTGCAAGAATAAAATACTTGTTACTGTTATGAATTTTTATTTCATATTCAAAGTTAAATGTATCCCCGATAATTTTCCGGTATTCCTTTTTTATTTGAAAGTTTTACCGAATTTCAGGTTATAGAAAAAGTGGGTAAAATGTGTACATAATTTAAATGCATGCATAAAAATGCATAATTTAAAGAAATTGAATTTTATCTAGCAACACTTACCAATGGTCGTTATGACGGTCAGAGAGTAGAGGAACGCTCCAGAAAACGTCCACTGCGTCCCCGTCCCCTCTTTGCCGTCGTACCCTTCTTTAATGGCGTGCACCAGATCCGCTTGAAATCGTTTGACCTCCTCGGTAACTTGTCGTGTCCAGTTTTCTTTATAGAGCACATTCAGCTGGTCAGTGATGGCCCACAGTCTTTTGACCGTGTCCATTCTCTTGTGCATCACCTCGTCCACTTTTTGTTCTTCATATGGCGCCTCAAGGGCTTGGAATGCGAATGCTCCCAGAATGCTGTACCCCACCACCAGGGCGCACAGCCCCACGTGTGAAAACATGAAGGCCGTAAATCGTCTGCAGCAGCTCTTGCACTTGTTTTCTGGGGGTCGCTTGCGGTGCCTCGACCCCGGACCACCTCTACGACTGGACCTCTTCCTCTCCAAAGCCATATCAGGAGGAGGAGGCAGACGATCCGAGATGCAGGAAAGGAAACAGTGGAATGTTGGTCCATTGTGATTGGACGTCAGGTGTTAACATTTTGTTTTGGTTATATTGAAGATAGATGATTCTAAAGAATATATTTCAGTTGATGGTTAGAATAATTCTAATATAGTTCTCCACGATACAGATGAAATGATGGCGTTGGTGATAAATCGAATGGCTTAGAGACCAGATGTAAACTTTAAGTAGTTTGGATAAATATTACAAATATACTGGATTTTGTAACATGTATATCACGAATAATTATTTCCATATTAGAATCCAAGTTTTCGATAGAGTGATTTGATTTTTTTTTGTCTCGTTCAAGGTATTATTGATATGTTTCAGAGATTAAAGATGAAGTTTATAAAACAATGAAGTATAAACTGTAACTGAAACTGAAATGTGGTTAGGTAGTACTTGTCACAGAATACGTTATGGTTATAACAAACTTTGACGTGGAATGTTAAATGATTAGTGAAGTTCCTTTTCAAGTTTTCATGTTTCTTTTTTTTTTCTCTTAAAAGTAATGAATTAAAAGGCAATGAAAATGGATATATAACTAATAAATAAGTGATTTTCAAATTGCCTTATTAAATTATGTTAATATATTTTCTGATTTCTTGAAGATATTCTGCACTTAAGTATTTGTAAACTCTCACCTGCATTTAATTATTGTATTATCTCACCAGCTTTTTGTCCTTAAAATTAATTAGTTGAAAAAACTTTTATTGATTAAATTTTCTAGGATCAAATCTTTTTTTAACTTATTTTTTCTTGGATTTTTCACATCTAACAATTAAATTTAAAAACAGTTGCTCAAGTAAAAAGTGATAAAAAATTCTATCTTGATTATAATCAAAGTAATTATTAAAGGGTTAAACAATAATTAACATACTTTAAATAGATAAAAATGCAATGTAATGACTAAATTATCAAATGAACAAAGAATTATGGTTTACAAAGCTTGAATAATTGTATAAAATCCGATTTATGCTATAGATATCTTGCTATTATTTAATTTTGTAGATTGATTCTTTTTATATTTTAATAACAGTTTACTATCAAATTAAGTTAGTTATCACACGATATAATGTAACGTTATTATTTTCAGGAAGTACTAAACAATAAAAACTTACTGTTCGAAACTTTCTTTCAAGCTAACAATTGTTGTGATTAATTTAAACATTATAATTAAAACATTCTTATAAATTAACTTTCTAAAAATAACTCTAAATATCTCTTTAAACAAAAATTTATTTCTGATTTGTATTAAAAAAATTATTTATATTTCGAGATGATTTAAATTGGGTCTATGGAATTAAAAAAAAGCTTTATATTATCTACTTTAATAAGAGCTTAAAAAAAGCGATATTTGATTAATAGCATTCACGACGTTTAATAACTAACAGAAGCATCATAGTAATCTTTGAAATTCAATTTAGTCAAGTAAAATTTCATGCACATTCACTTCCTCACAACTTTAAATTCACGTGACGGATTTCGAAAGCACACGGTTATTCCACTAAATAGCCATATTGTGTTCACTTCTCATACATTTCATCTAAAGAAATAGAATCTCGGGATTCACACACTAATAATTTTTTCCTAAGACACACAAAACACACAAGTGACTGATCGAATTTCTTCCCCTCAACGTCCCATAACAGTAAACAATGAGATGGAAGAAAACACAGCGCTGCAGAATTTCGGTTAGGCCTAAAAGCCGGTATCATTTTCCCCTGTGGAAAACCATCGCATCTTTGTTCCGGAGCACAATTGGAATTTGCAGAAGCCCTCTGTCTCCGCAACTTGCGCTGCTGTAGGAGGAGTTTGCAGTGGTCAGGAAGTCAGCAGCAGTGCAACCTGCTGTTTGGGACAGTTCATGAAGCATTTGGAATGCAGATTACTTGCTCTGCGGCATCCCGTTGTTTCGGCGGTGATGCACGCTGCGGTTCTCCATCCTCATTCCCCTGGCGCTCGCTCTCTGTTATCCTTTTTCCCCTCAGCCGCCTCCCGATCTCCATCTTCCACCAGCGGATTTCGGAGGCTGCACGCAACGCCATCTGGTAACCAAAATCAGAACTCCTTTATTATTATTCCTATTATTGAAGGCGGGAAATTTTTTTGCTTATTTTTCTTTTGTAATGCAGATTGAAGGAGTGTGCTTCTTTGACAGGGTTTATCAACCAAAGACAGTCTGAAAATGTCGAATAGAACAAAGAAAATGAAAGATGTGTTAAATGAGAGAAAGTGGATAATTATGCATGATATTATATGAATTGAATATTTCTTTTCTGCAAAGATATATTGCAGGAGATCCCATGCGCGGATATTATTTTTAATTCTTAACATGACAAGTCGAAAAATATTAGGTAAATATTGGATAATCTAAATGAGTAACATAATTTTTTCCGAATACAATTAATTTGAATTTGAATTTTTAAGCAACATAAGCATTTCTTTTATTAGCAATCAAAACATTTTGTTTTATATATATATATATATAATATATATATATATATATATATACATATATATATACATATATGTGTGTGTGTGTGTGTGTGTGTGTTTGTGTGTGTGTGTGTTGATTATACATTTAACGGTGTACAAATAGGCAAAAACTGTAATATTAGAGCTTCTAAACGTAGACATATAATGACATTTCGTATGTTTAAAAATTAATGTGACACAACCATAAGAATAAAAACATAACAATTGATTTATCAAAAAGGAATCTTTTTACGATTAAAGGACTATAAACTGTGTGAATTATTAATTTTGAATTATACACAAATTTTCCTTTCTTTAATTAAATGTTCATATACCTCTTTATTCCTCCTCTTTTTCTGCTTTCCTTTTATACTTATTTTGTAAAAATAAATCGGTTTCATTGATTTCTCTGTTTTCGTGTTTTTGTTATTTAGATTAAATTAAAACTAGATATTCTAAAACAATATAATTTACATATAAAATTCATAAAAATTATATCTCTTATTTATAATAGACAGTACAACAGAATATGTATGATTTAATTGAATGGGGAAAAAAACTATGAAATTCAGTAACTAAATAAGGTTTCCGTAAGAAAATAAACATCTGCATTTTCAAAGGGATGTAAAATGTTACGTAAGCTTTATTAAACAACTATCGGTTCATTTTGCATCTTTTTTCAATGTTATTAGCTTCTGAACTTAAGATATAATTAATTAAAATAGAAATAAGAGTACAAAAAATACTGCATATAAAATCAAATCAAAATCATCATTGTAATATAACTTAGAATAAATCTAGTAAAATTTAAGCATGAGTAAATTCATAATAAATTACAAATTATAGCTAAACCATAAATTAAAATTCATAAAATTAGTTAAAAGAAATAGATCTAAATATATATGTTTTTAAAGTAAACTAATTTTATAATTTATAAAGGGGGGATAATAGCCTTTGTTGCTCTATATCCCATTAAGCCAACCAATCAGTAATTTATAGAGATTAGAATTACGTAGCAAAATACAATTATATAATTAATATACCAACAAAGTATTTTATGTACACACACGTATATATATATATATATAACAAAATAATAATAAATATATATATATATATATATATATATATATATATATATATATATATATATATATATATATATATAAATTTTTTTCTAATGTATGATGATCAATTTAGACAAATTAACAGGATTATTTGAATTAATGCAATTTGATGTAACTAATAATTTTATTATCTATAGTTTTCAGTTGTATGTTTAAACATATTCTATTTCATATATATACTATTATTAATTTGAATAAGATTTTAATATGCAGGATAAAAGATAAACTATATTCATCTTTAGGAAACTTATTATAATTCAATACAAGTAGATTATCTATATATCTATAAATAATTAACATATTACCAAGAATATAGTTATGGTTTATAATAATGCAAGTAAATATTTACCAAACTTTATATATATGTATATATATATATTCATTAATGTTATGATTCTTACAAATACTAAATCATTATCGTCTATCAAATTCAAGAGGTTTTCATAACTATATTTTGAAAATATAATTCTTTGTTTTTATGCTCTAAATAATATCTAAGCTATTTTTAATGATAGGATTTTTATTAAATTTGTTGATAGTATTTTGTGTAATATTTTTTTTGTTATAATTGATATGTTTTTAACATGAATATTATTTCCATTAGTGATAGTTTTAAATTTAATAAATCCTTTATGAAATTTTAGGATTCATAAAGATATGAGGAAATGTAATTTTATTTATTTGTAATCTTTTTTTTTTATTTAAGAACTTTAATTCAATTATTTTTTTCCTAAGCCGCTAAAAGCAATTTCTAAATACGCTTTATTGACTTCTATATGTTTGTTAATAATTATATTATAATTGTATTACAAATTATCGCATAACTATTTAGAATTTTGTCCACATAACAAATGATAAAGTTTTCTTGTAAATGTATGTAATTTGGTTTTTAATAAAATGTGTTTTAATCTCTTATTAGACTTAAAATTTAAAACATTAATACTTTTATAAAATGTATTACTTATAGTTACTCAATAAATGCCACAATTGTTAGATTATATTGTACACAAACACGTATGTGTATGTGTGTGTGGTTTTGTCATTATAATACTCTGTATACTTTTAAATAAGAATAATATTTTTAACCTGGTTCTTTTCATTATTTTGATATTTTACTGGGTTTTTTTTTTAAAAAAATAATACTGTAGCATTTGTATTTTTTTAGTTTAAAAAAATTTTAATCGGCTTTAGTGGTTATAATTTAGTAGAATTTTGTATAATTAAAAGTATATCTAATTGTCATTAATAATTATATATCTTATAGGTCTTTTTTTTTTCAAATGACTCTAGGGCTTCATTTAAATATTTTAACTATCCTTTTATTTAAAAAAAAAATTTGCAGCAACAATTGACTTGCATGTTGTAAAAACGGTATAAATGAACATAACTTGTCATCTTGAATTAAACAATTAATTTGTAATTTAATTCTCACGAATGTGTGCAACGCAGGAAATTTGTATTGATGTCGGAAAAATTGTACGGAATATTAATATTTGTATGATATTTTGTAATATTATTATTTTGTAAAAAAAAATCTTCACTTTTTTGACATTCAAAGTAATTTATTGCAAGAAAAACACATTCTTTTTATGAAAATATTCAATTATTTCTCAAAACATTAAAAAGCATTTCAAACAAGTGTAAAAAAATAAATGCTATCATAGAACATATCATAGAAAATACAAGTATTTCAAACTAAACTATGCTGTACAGAAAAAAATTCAAATATTAATAAAGCTTATAACTATTAAAAGACAAAACATAAAATTTTATAAATAAATAACCACCAAAATGTAAAACAGTACAAAAACATGCATACATAAATGAAACCTGCTGCACGTAAGTGTCGAAATTAGTGATAAATTACTTAAAATTTATTTTAATAATTTACCAAAATTTAAACTACTTTTTTTTTAATTTTAAAAGACAATGATCTCATGATCTGACTTGATCACAAGGTCAAGTCTTGTGATCCCAAGTTTTTTCTCTTGATCACAAGAAAATGTGGATCATACTGAGTGCAATTGCCACTTTAATTCAATAATTATTTCCATAGTTCGAATATTGACTCTCTTTTATTGACAGAAACCATTCGAACACTTTAATTATCTCAGTCCTGAGTAAGACAAGGATTCAATTCAAAATATAATGAACTTATCATAGCATTTACTTTTTCAGATTTTTTTAACCTCTTAGTTTACGACAGCATTAAAGTTGTACGAGAATGGTTCAAAAAGTGCTCGTATTAGGAGGTACTATGAGCAGGGTATTATGAGCAGGAAAATGGAATGGCGTAACTCCCCGTTCTTTATTATTCAACTCTAACGCCATCTCTCGGTATAATAAACCAGTCAATGACCACTGAATTCGAATTGAAGCCACACAAGAACTGGATAAAACGCTTTATTGACAATCATTGATGAATGGAGAATGTCACTTTCTCTCTCTTTCTCTTGGATTCCACTTAATTCATCAATTCTAGATTATGTTCCAATAATGAAATCTGAACTTATCTAATCACTCATTCTGATTCAAAACTTGTCGTTAACAGCCATTTCTTATCTCAGCACTTTAACTAGGAGTCGCTTCAATTTAAGAAAGGTAATTAAGATTCTTCAATCCAAATTATATATACCTATCAACAAGTCATTATTTTCTATCTACCTTCCTTTTTCTTTAATTCTCCATCTCTTATGTATTATTTCCAATTCATTTCAATTCTATCTTCATCTAATTTATCTAACTACGTTTCATTTTGGTTAGGAATACATTGTAATTTTATCCAATTCAATGTACAACAAAGTCTCCTATTATAGTGAAGAGAAAATGTGGAATACCCCAACTACACAGCTGTTGTTTTTTCATTGATCGGTTTTCCTTTTAAAAGAAATACACGAGTGTAACGACTCTCATACCCCAAAAATCATCTTCATAGCTTTTCCTGTTGATGAGATCGTCTTCACCTTCTTTGGAGCAGTTTTATTGGAAGCAATCCAATGTATGAATGTTGCTCGGTTTTGGTGTATTATGATGGATCCAGGTCTCTTCGACGGTGGCAACTCGATTCAAAATGAAGATGATAACTTGACGCGACACCTATCAAATTTTGATTTGGCAGCTAATGGCTGTCAAAATCACACTAACCTATGAATCACTGTGATATTTGTTTTGACGCTATTTAACAGATTGCAGTATATAATGGCTACATCCACTTATTTTAGAAATGTACAAGTCATCAAAAACAGGAACCTTTTCAGTCTCTTCCTCGTATTATCTTTCATTTTAATCAGATTTGTTTTCTTAATGGAGGTGCCAGTTCAGGCGTAGTCATTTCACCGAAGCTCAAAATCACAAGGTCTGTCGCAAATAGCTTTCATGTTGCTTCCTAGAGCGACGTTAATAAATAATCAATCAATCAATGGTTTTTCAGCACATTTTTTGTAGAAAAGACCAAAAAAATCGCAAGATATTGAGTATTTGGAGTCAATGGTCGTGGTCTCTAGCTTTGCGATTGGCATTACCCGAATTCTAATTCCTCCAAAATTACGTCTGGTAGAATAGTAAGGGATTCTGACTGTTAAATAGAATTGAACTTTGAAGTTCTCATGTGGGGTGGGGTGTAGAAGCTAAGAAAATACGGTATCAGCTCAGATGTCATATCTGTCACTTGACCTTTGTCGAGATATGCAAGATCCATCCCCAATCGTCACGACTTGTTAACTGAAATAGCGAAGCACTAATTAAAAAAAAAACTAGCTTATAAATTTAAAAATATCGCGGTAGTTTCTGCAAAAAATGAATGATATCGATCTTTTTATATCGATACTCTTCTCTTAACACAGTTTACATTATTATGATATGTTTCATTTTGACCGAGAATCAAACTCAAGAAATCAGTAATAGAAAGACTTTTTCCTCACGATAATATTTTTTAATTTTTGAATTAAAATATAATAATTACGTTAGTATTATTTAAAAACTAACAGCAGGGAATGAAAAGTAGAAATAACTGCCTGAAAATATTTTATACAATTACAAGCTACATTTCGAAAGTATAGAACATGCGCAATCATCGCATTTCTGAACCATGTGCTCGTCAATAACACTGCTGTATATATCACATCATCTATAACTCACATAAGAACATAATATTATCCGAATTCAGGTATTTGTTTTCCGTAGTATCCAGTCATCTCTTCCACATCTACATTTCGCCAGTAAGGGCGCCAAGAAAAGCATAATGCTAGATATGAGGGACATGCTGCCCATTAAGAAGAAAAGGTACACATAGGATCCAAGACCGTCTCTAAAATAACCTAAAAAAGAAAAGATAACAATATGTATTAGATAAACAAAAATGATAACTTTAAGCTATTATAAAGAGAGAGAAAAAATGAGTGTAAAGCTTTGAAGCTTTTCCGGGCGCTAGGGCCCTTTCGATTAATTTTGTAGTTTTGCGCCTCAGCATATTGCATAGCATATGGTTAAATATGGCAACTCTTAAGGGTACCAGGACATCCAAGGAAAATAAGATATCGAATTTAAGACTCTTTCTACTAGACTAGAAATGTGCGTGTCGTGTACCCAATGGCTGCCAAACCATCGCACCAGGTGCAGGGCACCAAACCCTATTATCGAATGCAAGCGGTCTCCTCGAAGCCTCCAGACAAGTATACGGTCATCAGAATCTTGCACGCATAGCCGGGACTCGTCTAAAAAGATGTTATTGTGTCACTCCTGTATGCAGTTTTGTCGTTCGGCGCACCAGAGTCGCCGTCTCTCTCTATGATGGATTGTCAAGGGAAGCCAAAATAATGGTCGTCGCACCGTACGAGCGGATACTGGGCGTGCTGCAAACATGCCCATTTTCTGACTAATGGTCCGTGATGTGGTTGTACGATTTTACAGAGCCGACCTCACAATATGTGTCATAACCTCAGCAACTCATTGATTCCGTATTCGCATGACAGTGGTTGGATTTCGACCAGTGTGACGGGCGATATCACGAACGATAATTCACATTCTTGATAGGCTGCCTCTATTAAATTCCAACACTTGCTTGCTAGCATTTCTTCTTATTCAAGGCATGACACGATTTTCCGAGCAAACTCCGACCTTAAAAAGCGCTTTCCGGATGATAAATCCACTACACAATTGTTCTTTTGTGGAGTGCTTCAGATGTCGTTTCTCCCTCATGCGTTGTCTAAATACGCTGAAATACTGATAATTTGCAATTCCTTACCACTTCTTCCTTTCATGTGATTTTGACGTTCGTCAGATCATTCCCTTCTGGTGTTACAATTTTAATGGCTAGTAGTATATTTGCATTTAAATCCATTTCTTAAAAATTATCCTATCTTATTTTCCTGTTTTGCTTATCCTATGCTTATTTTTATGTTTTACGATGATGCTTTTTTAACAAAATTTCGTGTATGTCAGTAGCTTTGTTTTGCCAAAATGCCGCACATATTAAGTTATAAAAGAAAAGAATAAAGAAAGAGAAAAGAAAAGAAAACGAACTTGGCCACCGGGCATATACTGTAACAAGTGATCAACTTTTTTAATGATATTATTATATATTTTCTTTGAAAAGATAATAGACCTTTGTATATTTTTGGAAACTTTTTCTTTTTTCACTTATATAAATTATTTCTTAAAACTTATGTATTACATGGAGATAAAATATTTGTTTTCACTATATGCATAAGTACCCTTTATAGAAGCCTAAAAAAATTTGGAACCATATTGTGTAATATTTTCTTTAAATGGTACCAAAATGCAAATATATTTTAAAAATAATGTACTAAGAGGGGAAGGAAACCTTTTTTGTCTATAAGAATTACTTTTATTGTTC
Organism: Nephila pilipes; assembly: GCA_019974015.1. Taxonomy (NCBI): domain Eukaryota; kingdom Metazoa; phylum Arthropoda; class Arachnida; order Araneae; family Nephilidae; genus Nephila; species Nephila pilipes. The sequence continues at coordinate 146,973 of BMAW01048311.1, forward strand.
TATAGAATGATTAAAATATCATTACTAGGGACACAAAAAAAATCTGAGCGCTATTCTTAATAAGGTATTATCTTAGCCGTATTCGCCTCTTACGCAATAAACTTTCACTCTCTCTAACTCACTTTCCCAAGCGTCCACACGACGCCAATGGAATTAATTGCAGTCTTGATAGATTTAGCGTTCATTATCCCCTCTATACGATGGGTTGTTTAGTGACTAGAATCCACGACTCGACGGAAAGGTCATTGGTCGCGAACATTTGACAATAACCACTCGGCTACCGAGGCCAAGAAACACAACAAAAAAGCACTGAAGGCCAACAGTTTCAAATGAACGAGGAATTCAAAGAGTGCGTACGCTTTTGGTTCAAAGAGTATCTAAGGAATTTTTGCGCGCATGGCATTCCACGACTAGTTTCACAATGGGATAAATGCCTAAATAATTTTGGGCAATGTTTTTGAGGTTCGTTAAAGAACTTCTATGAAATACTCTCTACATCCTTCTTTATTGGCTATACCATACAGACGGCTGGAAAATAGTAGTCTTAAGTACTTTGCCACAGGTAATAGTTAAATGTTCGCTCACTTCATCAAATTCAAGGAACATGAGCAAAGCTTAAAGGGTAACCAACTTTAAAAACATTTCAACACTCTGCCACAAATGCAAAGAAATTAAAATAATAAATATCGAATATACATTTTACTGTTCAACACGCTGCCACAAATGCAAAGAAATTAAAATAAATATCGAATATACATTTTACTGTTGAAGTAAAGTCTGCAAACAACAACTGAGAACAAACGAAATAACTACCACTAAAAACTGAAAATATTTCTATAATACCGAAGAAAATGAAACGCTTCGATCAATATTGTTTTGAAATCAACATATCACATGAGCAAGATGGAAAAACACTGATAGCTAAAAGTCAAACACATTATTTTTACTCCATATCCAAACGGGATGATGAAAAAACACAAAACAAATTTTTATCTCCATATTATTTTTCAGTACACATTTCTCTTTGAGAAAAGTTTTATTTTAGGAAGATTTAATTAATTTTGAAAATGTTTTAGTTTTGAATGACTTATTCATCAATAAATTAAAATTGTTGAAATGTATTGAAACTGATAAAAGAAGCTATTAGTTTTTTTATACCAAATATAATGAAAGGACAGGATTGACGCTACATGGTAACCTAAGTGATTGACGAATGGATTCGGGACTGATGGATAACAGGTTCGGACCTCGTAACGATCATAAGAAATACTGCTTTTGCTGTGTATTAGAACACGACGCATACACGATGGCTTCCTCTAAGTGTACGCAACTGAGAAGCAACCCGAGGGCTATAAGCAACGGACCTCATCTGCCCAGTCAAAACAGATACGAGGGGTGCTCAAAAAGTACCCGTGTTGGTCGACAGGTGGTGTATCAAAGAAATGCTGGTATTATCATTGTGTGCTTCCATTTGTTGCATAACTCTGAAACAATGTTTGACATTGATTCATAGATTAGTTTATATTTGCAACCATTAACTGCCAAATCAATTTTATTAGTGTCGCATCGAGTTGCTGTATCACTTTGCATCGAGTAGTCATCGTCGATGAGACTTGGATTAATCATTTTACACCAGAAATCAAGTAACTGTCAGATCATTTGGTTGCTTCCGGAGTATCTGCTTCCAAGGAAGCGAAGGTGGTTTCACAAAAAATCTCATCAAGAGCTGAAAAGCTATGATGACTATTTTGGGGGATGTGAAAGTCGTAGTCACAATCAACTTAGAAGAAGAAAAGAGCTCACTAAAGAATACTACAATGAGTTATTTCTAATCCCCTTCCTAGCATGGATACATTTTAAACCACTTTCGCGTATTTGGTAAAATGCTAAATAAGACTATTTCCCATAGATAGAAATTTAGTTATTAATTCTGGTTAAAATTGGTAAGAGTGAAATATAACAACATTATTAAATAAATATAAATAAATTTAGATTTCCTTACCTACTAATGGCGGTGCAGTCAAATACATGGGACCACATAAAAACAAAGTACATGAAATGGCTAGTTCGTGGACATCTTCTGTGAAGTATTCGGCAACTATGAGAGGAAACATATTCGCCAGAGAGGATTCACAGAAACCTTGAATGGCTACTGCAACCATTAGTAGGGCGAAACCGTTACAGTAAGGGAGAATGAATAAAGTGATCGTTCTTGAGAGGAACATGAACCCCGAAAAGTTAGTCAGGCTCAGGTAGCCATCGTCCGTCACCCAACCAAAACTGAGCAGGCCTACATTGCTAGCTATCGAAAAGGCCATTATGATGTACTTTCCATCGGATTCTGGCAGGCCGATATCTTTGGTAAAGTCTATGATCACAGTAATGAAAGAGATGAAAGAGAAACAGTATACGGCTTCCGAAAACAAAACCAACAAGTAGATAGGTTCGATGAAGATCTTAAGCGCATCACATAACGACAGATTTTTTTTCGAGAGCCTCGTTGTTATGGCACCTTGAAGTTCCGAACTTTTTAAGAGAATAGACATCCTTCTCTCTTTGCCGCTCGCTATCGACCCACTCTTCGTAGATACCCAGTAAGTATCTTCTGGACACTTTTCATAACTTTGAGTTCTGTGGAACGGAATAGATCCCATACATCCACCAATCTTTGAAGGATTCAAATTAACTTGAGAGGAATTGTTTGGTATATAGCGAAGACCTACCACAGGATTCCGATTCGATGGTCTTCTATCACGGTCATCTTCTATTTTATGGTCTAGAGTTTTCAAACTTTCCTCCATATACTCTGAATTACATAAAGAGTTAAAGCGTCTGTTATTTTCAGAAATGGGACACTTCGAAACATTCGGCACTTCATTAAAATCACATTCTGAGAGTTCATCAGATATGAAACCTTTGTTTTCTATACCATGCCCAGACTGCACCGTAGTACACGGTGAATCGGTGGCGATATTATTTAGTTCCGCGCTCTCTTCCGAATGTAAGTGATTATGTTTTTCGAGGTTCGAAACTTTCAGGGGATTTAATGGTGATTCTTTCACATGGTGTTCCATGATGTCTGCAGCAACGAAACAGACGTTATCAATGCCTGTATTCAGTTGCTTTGATGTATCCGACGTTTCCATTGTGCTTATATTTGTACTCTCATTTGAATTGAAGTTATTTTCACCATGGTTTGTATCCTTTGCGACACTTTTTCTCTTCCCGTGGCCTTCAGAAAAAAATTCACTTTCGACATCTTCATTTATTGTATTTAGCTCATTATCTTTGCACTGAAAATCTTGAGACATACCACCAATTGTGCTCCTCTTTGAACTTGTTCGATGGTAGGAATTAAAACCGCTTCCGGCGCTTGTGTTCCTGCTTATGGTATTTTTAATTGACAATACTTCTTGATCTTTGTTTTCTTCAAGTAAGAAATCAGGAGGACGTAATAACATCGCCAGAGGCACACCGTGCAATATAAATGCTGAGAGCCACAAAAATGTTCCAGAAAGGCCGTATGTTTGGATGAGGAACTCTGTTACGGTAGGTAAAATAGAGAATCCTACATAGGATCCCACGTATAACACACTGATAGCAGTTGCTCGCTTTTTCAGAAAGTGTTGAGTTATGACGACAGGTAACAAAAGTGTGCCAAGTCCAAAGCCAAAACCTAAAAATAGTGATATATATTAGTAAGCGATCATAAAATAAACCTTTTAGTTACACTGAAAGGTATGTAAATGGAATCTTACCATATACAACGCCCCAGAGTACTGTAACCGTCAATATGTTCTCTGCAAAGAAGCATGTTCCTGTTCCTATGGCAGTAATCAGCGATCCCATCATTATCACGGGCCGCACTCCGAATCTCAGACCAAGAAAACCAGCTATAGGACCTGTACAATTATTCAGCTATACTATATTAAACAGATATTAGTAGAGAAATACATTTCATAAAATTGTCCATCAATTTTATTACATTATTTGATTATTTTATTACCCAAATCTGCTTTTTTACGCATTAGGAATACATACAAAAGCATACATTACTTTTTCTGGCATTACTTGATTATTTTGTTGTGGAAAGTTTTTTTCCCTATTAGGCATGTGCATGTATGCGAAACCGACCCGCTCACTACGGGATGTCTGGTATTCCTATTCAGGGAGTTCAACTTCTTCAGGTAATAAGAAATTTACGACTCTAAGGTACCCGAATGAATTTTTCTTTTTTTTTTTCCCATTGGGTTTACATGTTCGATAAACACGGTTGACGTCCTTCCGGGATTCTTAGCAATCTTCCTTTATTCTCTACCATCTTACTTGCTTCTTCGTTTACTTCATATTAAGGCACCCGTCTACCGGGACATTTTGATTTCGTCAGCTTAATTGATCCTATGGAATATCGACTTCCGTTCTCAAATTTTTACTACTTGATTTATTGAAATTTTTACTACTGAAGAATTTTTCATTTCTTTTGCGAGACACGAGAATTGAAACTTTACTGCCTACATGCAATTTTACGGATTGTAACATCTACATACGGCAGTTTTTACGTTTTTAAATTCTTCTAAAGCTTATGAGCACTTACTTTCTAATTTTCTTCAACCAGATGGTGAAAAATAGCCTGTTGAAGGATGATCGACCTGGGACAGCAACGTTATATGTGATATTTTAGAAGCCTTAAACCTCTTTGAATGATTAATTTCAGTGTTGAACCTCATCTACCAATAAGTAATGAAATTTCATTACACGTTTTACCATTTTTACGAAGCTTTATAACTAATTTTGTTTGTTTCTTCGGACTTAAATCCCATATCGAAAATTCTACATTGTCTATCAAATTTAAGTTTCGCCATATCGTCGAATATATGCTTCAAGATCAGTGATGTCATTTATCGACAAAAAACACTCACTGATCCTATCACGAAACACAATCATTTTTTTTTCTTCAGAATATGAAAATACTTCTTAATGACCCTCAAAATCATTAAGCTGTAGTTTTTTTATACTTGAAAAAATTCATTATTTATTTAATTTTTTACTTCACTTCATTTATTTATAAAAAAAAAACAATGCTTTATCAGATGTTACCTTTCAAATTAATTTTATTCCAATTAGCGTACAAGAACAATAGTTTCTTTCATTAAAGCTTCTTGTATGAATACTTTCTACACTCACTGTACTTAAAAATGAGAGCAATGTGTGTGTGTTTTTCAGAAATGTTACCCCTTATTTTTATTTATTTAAAAATAATTCATTTTTCGATTCTAACATGATTTTTCAGTGTAATGCGTCGAAAAACATAGTTATAAATATTCTTTAAACAGTCATATTTTCTTGAGTCATACATGTTCCTAAATTTCGATTATGAAAAGTTTTACTTCAAGATCCTCAAAAAGCATTTTCAATTCGCAATTTTATTCGTTCTCTATCATCCATTCGCCATCGCAAATGTTCAGTTTCAATGCTATAAATGATTTCTGAACGTATAACCTATGTACTGGAAAATATAAAAATATCTGGAAACAATTCAAATTAATCATTCTGTTGTTGAAAACATCCTTTATATCGATTACTAACGTCACATTCAATCAGCTGTTAAATCATTCTCAAGGTAATCAAATAAAAATAAAGTATAAATCTTTATCTTATTTTTTCCAAGAATTTCTCTCTATTAGGGTTGCCAACTTTTGATGCGATCGGACATGTTTATCGAAATTGGCAAGACTCGTTTTTTTTTATATTTTCTTACTTTATAATAAAAATATTTTTAAAAAATTGATATTGAAATTAGCGATTTAATAACATTTGCATATATAATAAAATTCAATTTGAATGAATCTAAATACAAAGGAGGAAGAAAAAAAACTTTGCAATCTACGGGAATCTTAAGTCTATATTCGATCAAAGACATCTTTAAAATACCTTTCTTGCATCTTTACTAGTTTCTAACGGTCTGTTTCATATCAAATGATTGTGATTGTTTATTTTAACTGTTGTGATTAATTAACAGAGAGAGAGAGAGAGAATAACGTAATTAATCGGTATTTTTCGAAGGACCTCATAATTTTTAACCTCAGTAAAGTAACGAGAACAACATCTGGGTTGATTCCTCTTTCATCAAACTCTACCTCACCATTGTAGGACTTGAGACCTCGACAGATTTAACGTGCATTAGTCGCTACACGGAGGGATTTTAGTGGCATCAGGACTCAGAACCCTCAACTCGATGCAAGCAACGCCGACCGTATGTCTGCGACCATGACTATTAGGCTACCATGGCTACTTCATATTAAATGAAGGCTAATTGATTTGAATAAATATCGCTCTAGAAAAGCGCTACTCAAACTGACGTCAACAAATGGGGTTGCTTGGTGAAATGTTAGGGTCGTAAAAATTTAATTATAGATGCATGAATTTAATGAGACATTGTTTACTATCTGTTCATTACCATCGATTTAATATATTACATTTCTATGCAGGGCATTTATAAAATAAAATCGTTATTCTCGCAAAATTGAGCTGTAAATCATATTTACACATTTAAAAATTCGCTCTGAACGTATTATTGATTTGTTTTAATAACGTCCCACTAGAAGCAACATGTCATATTTGTCACCCATTAAAAAGATCTGGTCTTGGGTTGCTGAGAGATAAGTACCGCCACCCCTCTCCAGCTAATACGGTTGATGAAATGTGCGACAGACTTCGAGCAGTATGGAATGAGTTGCCCGTTTCTGTTATTCAAGCCCATTTCGACTCCATACCTAATCGAATAAGAGTTGTTTGAGTTAACAGGGGGGGGGGCAGCTGTTTCTACTAATTCGCACACCTGTAACCCCCCAAACTGAATGCATATTTGATAATTTTGTCTTCAGTCATACTGTTTACATATAATAAATATCTTTTTTTTTTTTTTTTTTTTTTTTGGTATTTGCTTTCCTTCATGGTGTTTCAATTTTAATGGCCAGCATTGTATTTTAAAATAGAATTATCTTTTATTTTCATGGATAATGAAAATTATAAGTATTTTAGTTTAATATAAAAAAAGCTTTTATTAAAAAGGAACTAAATTAGAATTAAATTTATTTATCTCTTTTAAATTCAATCAGAAATTAACATTATCTTTTTTTTCATCCTTGCTTGTGGTTGGATGGAGGAGGATCGTTCGATATCTTTAAACGTGGGTCACATGAGTAAAAAATTTAAGAACCACTGCTTTAGAGGACTGTTGGCGACGATTTAGTAATTTTGAGCCAAGTTAAGTGACGACACTTGATCCCTGGTACCCTACTGTCTCAAAATCCCAACTACGCCATATCACACCATGTGATATTAAAATTCAACATCTGAGCTTTCGATGCTCGTAGCATCGAAAAGGGTATGTTTTTGTAAGCTTCACGACTCACTAAACAGGTGTCTAAATCTCAGTTACTTGTATTCGTGTTCCTGACGCTTTTCGCATCTTAAAAATTCTTCGTCTTGACTTTACCGGCCGATGATACCTTCTTCGCCATTTTTTGGAAAGGTTTCACCGGAAGCAAACCAAAGTTTTGATTTTTGCTTGATTTCCTGCGCATAATGAGGAATTTAGGTCTCACCGTCGGTGACAGCTCGACGTGGCAAAAATCAAATTTTGATTTGGCAGCAAATAACTATCTAATCAAAACTAAATTATGAATCAATGTCAGATTCGTTTCGGCTCCATTTAACAATACAGCATACAATGGCAACAGCAATTACTTTAATAAGGCCATCTGTCTTCAAATACAAGTACTTTTTGAACCACCCTCATAATTTAATGGAAATAGATAGATACTAATTGATTGTTTATTTACACCTCACTTAAAGGTAACGTGAGATATGTTACTAAATCACCCAAGGGAACAGGATTTATCCTAAAAAAGGATTTAGAAACCTTTATAACGGTTCCCCAGGAAGAAAGTGGGCTCTTTAAATCTCGTATTTTTAGCCACTGTTTTGGGAGGAAGAAAACGACACCTTAATTGGCAACCCATTCTTCCGATTTCCACTTCAAGCCGGTGTAAAAACTTTCAGCCCGATAGATTTAACGTGCCCCAGGCCCACTATACTACAGTTATTTAAAGGAATCGGGACTCAAAACCACGACTTGTCTGAAACATCATTGGCCGAGAGCTCGCGATCATGATCAATCGGTTAACGCTTTTTTCATTCGGGTTGAATTTAAAAGCATGGAGTGTTCGATAAATAGGAATAAACATGATTACACCTTATGATTAGTGAGTGACTGAGTGACAGTTAAGGTTTATAGCACAAGAGCCAAATATGGCCCAATATTTGTTTAAACTGCGACCTAGGTAGAAAAAATTATTGTGATTATTTGTTAACATCATACTGAGTAGCAACACGAGGGCTATTGGTGGCGAACTTTATAACATTGAACCTCTATCGAGTGACGAGGATACCACCAGAACTAGCACCTCCCTTTCCAAACCTCCACACCATGCCATTGGGAGGGCCTGGGACCTTGACCAGATTTAACGTGCATCAGCTCCGATACATCACAGGTCCTTTGTAGTGTCAGGGTTCGAATCCACAACTTGATGATAACAACGTCACCTAACCTAGTGGTCCTAGTCGTGGATACACAACCAGGACTACTAGGTTACCGCGGCCACAAAGAAAAAAGGCTGTAAACATTTGTTGACAAGATGAAGTGTGGAAAATAGAGAAAGATCGCTAAGGTATGTGGAGGATGCGCCATCCGTATTTACAAAATACAGCAAACCCTATTAAAATGTATCTAAGGCACATCATCTTGCGTCGTTTAGTATATCAGGGTCATAATTTCTATATTACACCAAGAAAGCTATTAGAGGCTGGCCTACTAAAATTTAATTTGATAATATGCATATATTTTGATATCATATACAAAATTCAATATTTCAAAAAAAAAAAAAAAACACCTCATGTTAAATTTAAATTTAAGACCAATTTTTGCCTCGAAGCTATCTGTTCTGCAATTAGTTTAACGTGATATAAACGCTTGGATAAAATCAAATAGATAATTTGAGTTTTAAAATAAGATTTTTAATTCAAACTGTCTATTGAAACAAATCGATGCACGAAAGAAAGAATACGATTCAAGTTATCATTGTTCTGAAGTAAAACTAGAATTACGGACAACACATCTGAGCATTCTTTTCAACTCGACTGAAACAGCGCCGGCCACGATCTCGCGACCATGAGTACGGCTTAGGTACTGAATGAAGAAAGTATACTGTGAAAAGATTATCGTAGAACGACAAGATTGAGAACTTCTAAATGAAAATGGTTAAAAAATCATCTGTTTTGAAGACAGTTGGAAAGTTGAGGGTGTCATTTTGCGCTGCCATCTGCCACCATATGTGACACTGTTAGTTTGTATTTGCATAGGTAAGTTTTGATTCGTTAGTTTAGGCAGCCATTTGCTTCCAAATCAAAGTTTGACTTCTGCAGTGTAGAGTTACAGTAACCAATGTGATTCATATTTATACACCAAAAACCAAACAGTAATCGAAACACTGGATTCCTTCGCATGAATCTGCTCCAAAGAAGACGAAGACGACAACAAAGGTTATGCCAATGATTTAATGGGATGCAAAGAAAGTCATACTCCTTCTAAGAAAAAAAAAGGGGGGGGGGATCACTGGACAATACAACAGGGAGTTACTTCATTCCCATTTCCTACTCCTAACATGAATACGCACTGGACCTATTCAAATAATTAGTCCTCAATTACAAGACATTCGTCCTATAGAATGTGAATATTCTTAACGTCTTACTGAGAAGCAACACGAGGGCTGTTGACGACAGACCTCGTAATTTTGAAACTTGGTCAAGGGAGGAGGACGACACCGGAACTGGTATTTCGTTCACCAAACCCCCCCCCCCCATGTTAATTGATGGACTTGGCACCTCAACCAAATTTAAAGTGCATCAGCTCACATAACACAGCGGGTGTTTAGTAGCATCAAGGCTCGAACCCATGACTCGATGAAAGCAAAGCCGGTCGCGAATAAGCAACTATGACTACTAGACTGCCGCAACCACGTCTAACAGACAACCGACTCTTGCCATTTTTGCAAATTCAAGATGTTTCCTTTTCAAACACAGCACCTACATAATTATTATTAATAATAATAAAGTATTTGAAGGTGGTAACTACAGCTGTACTCTTGTTAATTTTCGCGATTTTCTTGTACAAAATTGTAATTTTATAAGACGTTCCATCAAGTGATGTGATGCGATTGTTTATGAACGTCGCACTTAGAAGCAATTCAAGGGCTATTGCTGACGAACCTCACAATTTTGAACCTCGGTCAAACGTTCCAACAAATTAAATATTGAAAAGACCAAAGAGAAAATCCAATGCAGAATTGTAGAACTATGTAGAATTTGAACTTTTTGTCTTTCGACATTATATACATATATATACAAATCATATATATATATATATATATATACAAATCATAT
>BMAW01048311.1:157485-224052 GCA_019974015.1 Nephila pilipes
ATACAAATCATATTTTTTTTAACTGAAATATTCTAAAATTTCTTTTTAGTTCCGCTATTCCGTGTGTATGTGGTGTGTGTATAAGATATATAAAAATATGCTTGTTTATAATTCGTTTTCTTTGATTTGAATTATTATTTACAAAGCAATACCGAATTAAGTTTAATTACCTACTGTTGTTAAACACTTCTTCGTCATTTGACAGGGGCTCAGAATTATCAGAAATATGATTAGCCAGCATCGCTGGCGTTGCTTCTCAGTGTAACGTTAATAACACGTGATGCTTAGTGTTAATTGTGTGTGATGTGACACTTTTTGTGTGACGTGATGTTAATCCCCCAGAAATAGACGTTTATGCGAGTCTCGGAAGTCCAATACATAAACAGTATTGCAATACATAAACAATTTCAATACAGCCCTGTCTTCTATATGAAAATGATTTCCAATGGGTAATGATGGTTTTTTTTAAATGATTTAGTTTGTTATTTATTTCCAGATCCCCTCCTCCACATGAATGTCTGATGTAATAATTTTAATGATATCACAATATGCTCAATGATGCGAAAACACATTTTCAAGATAAATGTAAAAGCTTAATTCTTTTGCTTACCAATGCGATCTTTAACGGATATGTCCTTAAATAATTGCAATGTTTCGTAGTCATCGTCTGACCGTATTTCTGAATTGCGTCCCTCAGAGGCTGCGGTTAGCAGACGTTGTGTCGGGCAGAAACAGACAGCCGGAAAATAATCAGTAAACAAATATGTGTCATCGTACTACATTTATCCCAGCTGTATTTGTACAATCATGTTTCAACGTTGCATAAACGTGGGATTTCATTCTTTTCCGACATCCAAAATTGATTTCCTGACGCAGGTTAGAGGTTCGATAATTTGTTTTCACGATCCAAATACTCTTGTTTTGTCATTTTTGGTTTAATCCTTGGATATAAAAACATACAGAATTTCTTAGAATTTGAAAGAACCGAAGTAAATATTTGTGCACCTCTTCCAACTTTCTGTTGTCTGTTATAGGCCAAGGTCATCTGAATAAGCCTCGTTCAAAGGTTCCGATTGACGATATGGTCCTCCAAAGGTTGATTTTTAATACCTTTGGCTCCCTCGTCTACCGGTCATTTTAAATTCTCAAACGTGATGTTAATCCTATGGAGTTTCTTTCTTCCATAGGTCTAAGCTATTTTACAAATTTGAATGAAAAAAATAGAGATTGTTAAATAATAATTCGTTAAATGTTCCGAAAAAGCAAAAAATAATGAAGATTTCTCTATCGAATTTCATTTTCCCTCCATTTTTTTTTAAAAAATAGACTTATACAGTTGTCTAGTGAATCATGATGCTTCCCAAAATCAAACCATTTTCGATGCTACGAACGTCATGTCTTGGATTTTCGAAGCAGTTATTGTACGACCCTCCTATTGACTCGTAACTATTTGTGGGTTATGTGATGATAAGTTATAGAGGATTTGAAATTAACTTGCTTGCTGAAGTTGCAAAATTTAAAAGGAACTTTTCTGGATAAATAATGGCCTATCCAGAATTATTGGGGGTTAAACTATTCCCGCGATTCTGCATTTAGTGGACTAGGGATTCGAACACGCGACTTGACTAAAGCATCACCGGCCACCAATTCGATCCCAAGAATACTGGGTTACCGAAGTCACAACTCTACTCGACTAAATTACACTTTTTGGTTGCTACTTACCTACATTTATATAAATTTATGTAAAATTTGTTTCTTCGATTTTTTTTAAAGAAATATCTATTGCTCTCTATCACGCCTATTTTTTTTATATAATTGTGAAAACTACTTTCTTGAAATCCTGATAGAAAGACTTCTTACATATAAAATAAATATGCAAGCCTTAAGTCGATAAATATGCATCAATAAAATTATATTTTAATACTAAGAGACGACGATAGGAAAAATAAACCTTTATTTTATTCCTACAAATTTCTTATTGAAAGTGGCGATTTTGTAAGTTTAATGTAGAAAAAAACTATATTATACTGCGTTTCTTTCGATTAAAATAAAGCGATGTGCCATTAATTTAAACGCAAGTATGTCTGACTTAAAGGTCATTAAGTTCCAAATGAATAAAATTTAAGTTCATGAGTGTATTCGTAAGCTTTGGATAATTAATTGAAGATAGTGTAAGCTTATAATTGTTATTTTCATTTAAAATGTTTGTAGATCGCCTTTAATGGATAAATCAAATTTCGTGTTAAATAAATTAGTCTCATTACATTAATTTCGCCTTGAAATCTTACAGTTCGGGGAAAACCTTATATTCTTAAGCTTCGATTAGGAAACGAGAATTATATTTAAACTTGTCCAAAAATTCTAAATTTGCACACTTTGACGATGTGAGGATTTTTAAAGCCTTGATGCATTTAATCAGCTGCATATTTTTTAATATTCTTTTAAATTAAATATATTTAGTACATGAAAATTGGCATTAGCATCATTTCATCCATTAACTACGCTACGACTTAAGCATTTAGGTCCCCAAGCTCACACAAAAAATAAGGCAACTTTAAGCAATACATATTTAGTTTTCGAATGATGATTATTTTTTCTACCCACCCCTCAGGGGCTGACTTTCTTTATTTAAATATGTGGATTGTGACCTCGACTCTTGTGATTTTTGTTTTCTTTCTCACACGGTTTACTATCTTAAGTTAACATGAATGACGGGGCTTCGGGATACCCTATCGATCCTTTTCTATTTTCGACCATGCTTCTATTCAATCATTTCCCCCTTTTTTCTTCCATATTTCTTCAGTCTAGATCATTGTGCAGCGGGGCTGAGCGGGGCAGGTTAAATCTGTCAGTACTAAAAGTCCTCCTGTTGGCGTGGTGTGGAAGTTGGAAGAGGGTGTGCCAGCTCAAGTGCCGTTCTCGTCACTTGACCGAGGTTCAAAATTACGAGATCCGGTGCTAATAGTCCTCATGTTGCTTCTAGTGCGACGTTAATAAGAAAAGAAACTATAAACTAAACTGTCGAGGCTCAATGTCCTCCCCTTGGCGCTATGTGGAAATTTGGAGAGAGAAATATCAGCTCATGTGTCGCCCTCGTCCCTTGACCGAGTTCAGAATTGTGAGGTATTTCTCCAGTATTCCTCGTGTTGCACCTAAATGGGACGTTGTCAAATGCATCTAGATCATAGTTACATATTGTTCGGTGCTGCATAGCTAAATTTAAATCTTTTACCCTAAGTCACAACTTTCATTTACTCTCTCATTCGTTTTATTTCAACCAGGGAGGTCAAGCTCGCCCATCAAGGGACTACAAAACCAGTCTCCAAGAAATATCTCCACTCCAGCACTCGGATGATCACGTTGTGCATAATTTATTAAAATTTTAAAAAGAAAGGTTTAAAATGAATTCAATCACCAAGAGGTGAATGTTGCACAATATTTTTTAAACTAATTGAACATTAAATAATCAAGAACAACTAGGCCTCTAAGGAAATAAGTGCTTAAAAAAATCAATTACAGACAGCTGTTGGTATTGAATAAAATATTTCAGCTTACAAAAAATAGATCAGATTGGTGAGTTAACAGATAAGGAAAATATTTCCTCAATGAAATGTTTTAAATTTGACCAAATGGTTGTGTGTGTATCCATATTTTGTATCCAAAGAAAAATAACTTAAAAGTACTAAATATTTGTAAGCTAACGACTAATATATTAACTAACTGAAGCTAATTACCAGTGGAAATCGGAACAATCTTACGGCAGATTTCAGTTGCAAAATATATAGAACCAAAAATTTCATTGAATGGTTAGAATTAACGTTGTTTTAGAGCAACTTAGAGATGTTGATAACAGATTTGGTCATTTTTCGTTGTAGCCAAAAGACAAACGATGACACCTCACTCTCTTAACATCCACTCCATCTAAGGACTTGGATGTCTGGTTCAATTCCCCGGGAACAATTTTTATACATTAACGAGATGGGTCTTTAAACCTGATAAATTGATTATTAACGTCACACTTGGACGCAACACGAAGGCAATCGATGTTGGACCTCATAATTTTAACTCTCGGTCAAGTAACGTGGGTGACATTCGAGCTGGCACCTACTCTCCGAATTTCCACATCCTGGCAATATGAGGGCTGAAGCTTTGACAGATTTAACATACATCAACCCCGCTAAACGGCTAGTCCTAAGTGGCATCAGGGATCGAGCCCCATTACTCGACGAAAATCTGTAAGCCTGAAGTAATCAAAGTAGTTATTTGTCTCGAAATATTAATTGTGCTTTGCAATATACAATGGTTTATAATGTTATTTCTAGTGGCTCGTAAAAAAGAAATACTCGCCCTGTATTTTATAAACTGAGATAAACTATTTTAAAAATCAACCGTAAAGGAAAATAGTCTTTGTTGCTCCACCATCTCGTAACTCAATCAACTAACTAAATCTACGATAAAATATAAATTAATTGAACTTAATTTGATTTACACAGGCTTCATTTTCCTGTGCTTTTATTTTATTTTCACGCACAATGAACAAAAATTTTAAATTATTCATTCTTCCATATCGAAAAATAGTAAACCCCTGACTTGTACGCTATTTATAAAAGCAAAATAATGTTGGAGGTATAGAGATGTGTTTCATTAACTATGCGTAATAAATTAGTATGTTGTTGCATTTCTTTCAAGGGCTAGATAATGAGCTAGTGGGGACTTAACTTGTCGTTTTCAGTTGCATTTTAATGACAAAGGTAATATTCCCCAATATATAAAAGCTGGTGTTATCGGGAGCTGATACAACTTTGAATCCATTTTGAAATTGTGACCTCAAAACCATGGACTAGCATCTAGGCTAATATTACTGTACTTATTTGGGTCTGTTGAAATGATATCATATATTAGACTACAGAATGTGCTTATTTTTGTATGTGACAGTGAATTTCGTTATTTCGAACAGTGACCAAACAACAGGAAATCTATATCTAAACTGGTACCTGATCTCTAAGAGGCTTTCGCGTAAATCTATTGAATAGGAATCCGTTTAATTGTCGTCCTTGACATATTTTATACTGCTTCCCGAAATCAAACAAATCAACATGAATAGCTATACTTTGCAGTCTTATTTTCATAAGAATCAATTAATAGGCGGAATAAATTTTACTTAAATATCTCGGTTATTTTTTTGGTGATAATGAAAACTTTTATGGAACTCTCTCGAAAACATTTTAACAACAGTGTGCCGACATTCATATTATCAAATCACCAATCAAGAAATGGAATCTTTGTAATATTGCGATTCTTCACCCAGTTGGTGTATAAGAAATCAGGGCAAAACCAGGAGGATTTCCGAGTCCTGATTCTACCTGTCTGGCAGAATAAAGGGGAGGTTGACCCACGGAAAGTCGAACTGGTCCACAAACTCCTCTCATAATATTGAATAGAAGTTATGGAAATAAGTTACCGATTCAGATATCCGATAGTGGAACGAAATTACGATGTCCTTCTCCAATGGTGCATCTACTAGTGAGGTTATTTGAAACAAATTAATAACCCTTTAGGCTTATTATTGAAAAAAATAAAGTATATACAGTGCATGAATACAAACCTGCCATCGCCTGCAGAGTGTCACAGAGGATGTAGGGAAGCGATGCTTGTTGCCGATCCACCTGAAACCGGTCCATAGAAGCAACGAACAGCAGGCCGGACAGGCGGACCACGCCGTACATGAGCATACTGATAAGGCTGGTGTAGATCGCCACACACCAACTGTTCAAGCTATCCGGCCCCGTTCTCTTCATCGTCTGGAATGTACTGCAAACTCTGTGAAGGAAAAGGCGGAGGAAGAACACATTATGAGACGGTTTCTTCTACTTATTTATTGCTGCAGCGATGTTTATTCTTTAATTTTTAACGGCCTAGCGAATCGAAAATTGCGTCAGCACATGATTCGAACAATCAGATTTCAGATAAGTAGCTCGTGTTTCACACGTGAATTCGCACTCTTTACACAAAAAAGATGAACAAACAACACAATTTGAACACCGATGTAGTTAACAGAATACAATAGGACAGACCCATATAAACTGAAAAGAACGCAGTTGTTAGGAATTTATAAAAGGTTCGATTTTTATGTCGTTGAGAACTATCAATAATCCAGTGATGGCTAACTGCGGATGTGGCGAACTTGTTTTAAAGTAAAAAGATGTATGTTTACAATATTTCAAGTAAGTATTAAATAAAAAAAAAAATTGTACATTAAATTAACTGAGTTAAGTATATCTTATAGTTTATTGTTTCCTTAAGCAATATCAAAAATATAATAGTTATTTCAATGTCATTTGTAATTACACAGGTTTTACTTTTATGTGTTTATTAACCTTTTTTCCTGCTGTGCCTGTTTCTGCTCGACTCCCTGTCAGTCAAATATGCCTCGTAAATGTGAACTACGATCAAATGACGAGATTGACACTTGAGCTGGCATCCTACTCTCTACACCCACGCCATACCGCTCCTCAAGGCCTAATTTTCTAACGTAAGTGCGGAAATCATGACCCCGAGATACTCTAGAGATTTTTTTTTTCCGAATAGGGTTTATTTTCTTTGGTAAACACAAGTGGGGCGCCCCGGGATGCCATAGTGATACTTCTCTATTTTCGACCTCCCTTTTTTTCAACCAGTTCTTAATTTTCCTATCTGACTAAAGGCACCACAGTAGCCTAATAGTCATTGCCGTAAGCTCACGGCATTGAGACGTGGGATCGAGTCTCCATGCCTCTGAAGACACGATGTGTAGTGGGGCTAATGCACTTTAAATCTGGTCGAGGTCTCATCTGCTCCCGCTGGTGTGGTGTGGACGTTTGGAGAGGGTTAATACCAGTTTAGATATCGTCTTTGTCCCTAGACGGAGGCTCAAAATTGCGCAGTCCGTGGCCAATAGTCCTCGTGTTGCTTCTAGGTGCGACTTTAAAAAACAATCATTAAAAAAAGTCCTAACTACAGTTTAAACAATCGCTTCGAGCACCTTAATCAGATTTGGATCTTCCGCTATAAGCCCTTACTTTCTCGTCACGTCAATGTGAAAGTTTTGAGCCCTGACAGATATATCGTGCAGCAGCCCCTTTACACAACGAAACTAGTAGAAATAAGACTCGAACCCGCAGCTGGACCAAAGTATCGCCTCCTTAATGTGGATGCTAAGATCATTCGGAGACCGAGGCCACCAGGTTTAACTTTAATATCATTTGACAGATTTTACTTAAAATTGTATTTTTGAATCATTGCCAAGCGATCGTTCCTCTTTAAAAGCATAATTTTGAGGGAAGGGATGTTGCCAATATTTCTATCTTTTTTGCAAAATTTTATTTAACTTGCTGTGTTCATGTGTATGCTTTTCCAAATCAACATTTGTATATGAATTTTAACCCGCTTCCTGCCATCCCATCGAGATGAAATTTTACATATACGCACAGTTCATGTATTATTTTTTGTCTTAAATTTCAGATTAAAAGGAATTGAATAAATATCAGTAAAACACACTTCTAAATCGGGTTTCTTATTTAAAGATGAACTAAAAGACATAAAAATAGTTTTCAAACATAATCCATAATTTATAAGCGCTTGAAGTGCTTAACTAAGATACCTAGATAATCACCGATAAAATAAGTGTTGCAACTACTTACACAATATGAGATCAAACTAAATATTAAAGTTTCACGCTTTTTCTCTAAATTGTGTACATTATTTTAAATTCAAAAACTATTTTTATGCCTTTTTACTTTATTTTAAATAAAAGCTTGATCAAGAAAATTTTATAATTATATTTGATTAATTTTTTTTCTGGAAATTTAAGACTAAAAAGTAATTAAGTGAGCTGTATGTATGTATGTGTAAATTTTTAGCTGAAATGAGTGCTTTTAAGCGCAAGGCATGGGTCCTAGCTAAGTCCATCCTGTTTGAGCATACCGTAGTACTGTATCGTCATCCAGTTAAGCGTGTATGCAAATTTCAGCTCAATCCGATTATAGGAAATTAGAATTGAAGTACAAATTTTGAACATGAAAAAGCCTTTTTTTCATACATATATTTCAACATAGCAAATGAATTAACACTGTAGGAAAAATCACACCATCATGTTGTGTAATGAATATTTTAATTACATTACTAAACTGGCTGCCGGCTGAGGCTGCGGTTGCCTAATGGTCATGGTCACGAACTCGCGGTCGGCATTGTTTCCGTCGAATCGTGGGTTCTAGCTCGCATTGTCTTATCTTCTTTAGTAGGTACAGACACCATGGTCTCAAGACACCCTAGCGTTATTTTTCTTTTCCATGGGGCTTACTGTCTTAGGTAAACAGGGGTGACGTGCCCCAGGGATATCCTAGCGATCCTTCTCTATTTTCAACCCTCCTTCATGTCAATCAATTTTAACTTTCTTTCCTTCTTTCCAAACGTCTAGATCCCAGTCACGTCTTGTTTGGTGCAGTATAGCTACATCTAGCTCTTTTGTCATTAAACTCCACCATCAATTACCCTAGCCCAGGTGCTACTAAAAACCCCTCCCCCCGTGTAGAGGAACCAATGCACGGTAAATCGTCGAGGTCCCAAGTCCTCCCGTTGGCATGATGTGGAAATTAGGAGAGGAAGATGCCAGCTCAGGTGTCATTCTTGTCACTTGCCGAAATTCAAAATCATTAAGTCAGCAGCCAGTAACCTTAGTGTTACTTCTACGAGCAATATTAATAAACAATCATTCTATTACTGAAGACAGATTTCGCTTTTTCAATCACTGATGAAAACGACGTCTCATTTTCCAAGCTACCACACCTTGTCGCGTGAAATGTTTGGAATGAAATTGTGCTTAATGTATTCCATTTCGCAATTTTCTTAGAATATAGTTTTTAAATATTCGAATTTCGAATTCATGATTAATTAACCACGTAGATCATATGTTTGATATCAACCAACCTTTAGGTGAAACTTGGGCAAAAAATTGATTCGGAGAATCACTTTGAATCAGATCAAACTTTAAAATTGGTATTAAAAGATGCAGTTCCCACTTTTATTAAAACAAAAATTTGTTGTGATTAAATACAAAAATACACATAAATAATTTTATTCGCATTTAATATCACCCTAAATTAAGAAAAATTTATCTGCGAGTATTTTTCTGTTTTAAGTTTAAAGGATTTTTAACAATATTATTTTAAGACTCTGCTTTTAAAAAGCATGTGAGTAAACAATCGGAAATACTTTAGCAATAAAACCATTCTGTACTTGACACAATATCAAAAGGACACGAGTTTTATGTATTTTTTATCAGAAATGTAGAACGCGCAAACATGAGAATACATTTTCTAGACCTTTTGAAAAAAAATTAATATTTTATTATGTATTCTCCAGTTTTTAAAACCATTTTCAGATTTCGTTCCTGGTGTTTATAGTAAGCAGGTTTTTCAGTAGTGTCTCTCAATATATTTTGACGCATTTTTTGAATAAAATTGAGGCCGCGGTATCCTAGTGGTTCTGGGTCGGCGCTGTTTTCTTCGAATCGTGAGTTTTAATCCTGATGCCACTAAAGACCCACCGTGTAGTGAGGCTGATACACTTAAATCTGATATAGGTCTCCAAGTCTTTACATTTGGAGAGGGAGGTACAAGATCAGATTCCGCCCTCGTCACTTGACCGAAGTTCGAAATTATGAGGTCCGTAGCCAAAAGCCCTGGTGTTGATACTCAATGCGACGATAATAAGCAATCACAAACAAAATTTATTTCAAATTCTCTCTTTTTTTTTAACATTATGCTTTTTGCCATCGTTTCTACTGAGTTCACAAATTTGCACAGAGGCTTGAAGATGACGGTGTAGCCTGCAGTTGCATACTGGAGTAATAGCATATTAATATCTAATAGCTTTATTATATTTCTATCACGTTAGGTACTTTTATTCTTGTTGGAAACAAAACCTGTGCTATTGTTTGATTTTCAGCTCTGTTTCAAATTATTATTGCTGCATATAATAGTCCCCTTAATTGAAAGTAACGTCTTCCCCTTAAGTCACTTAATTGAAAGTTTATTTGCGGCCAAGTTAGCCAAGTATACATGGTCGCGAAGTTGTTTCCGTCGAGTCGTAGATTCGAGTCCTGATATTACTAAAGTTCCATCTTATATCAGGGCTGACGCACGCTAAATATATTGTAATCAAAATCCTTACAAGGGCGAGGAAGCGAAGTTTGGGATGTGAGGTGCCAGCTCAGGTATCTCCCTCTTCACTTCACCTAAATTCAAAATTCCGAGGTCCGTCACAAATAAGACTCATGTTGCTTCTAAGTGCGACGCTAAAAAACAAACAAGCAATCCATTAATTGCACTTGGACATGATAAAAATTTATTTTCCTTTCTTTTTTAATGCGGTTCGAAGGGGAAAAAAGATGAGCAATGCCTACAATTTTATTTTATATTTTGAGAGTATAAAGTGTAAAACTCTCTTTTCTATATTGTTGTTTGATTGCAGCAATTACCTGCTCATAAACTTTTCATTCGTTTTTATTGCCAGTTGTTAATTCAAAAAAATATTTCTGCAGCCAACTACCAGCCGATAGGAAATAAATGCACTTGATTTCTACCTTCGATAGGCAAAGTAATTAATCGTTCTGTGATAGAGTTTATTAAGCAATTGTCGTCATGAAATTGATTTTTCAAATATGAATTCGCATCACATTGGTTTAATAATTGATATCTAAATATGTTAGTTAAAATATATTTGAAATAAAAAAATTAATCATTCACTCTGTTCAAAGGACTGTCCTTTAACAGGAGAATGAAAACGTGATTAAAAAGTGTTTTTCTAACGATACTCAATTTAAAAGTAATGTGCCTTCAAGGCCGCTAATTCTTTTATTTAAAACTCGATTTTCACAATTCTTGTTGTACCTAAAAACTATATGTATCCTCTATATAACGCACTTGTTATCTTTGTTTTCAGATATCATTGGTGTGCTTAGAACTGAAGAAGACGTGATTCACATGAAAATAAGATTGAAGATGCAAGTCACCATTATACCCGACCTTGCGACTTTCACCTCTTCCTAAAGATGAAAGAGACCTCAAAGGATGTCACTTTTGCTCTGTCGATAAGGCGAAAGTTGTCATTAAAACCAGATATCGAACAACAAAGTGTAATTTTTCTCCGATGAATTTTCCCGACTAGTTTCAAGCAAGCGTAAATGAATGCCAAGTGTTGTCAAAAAGTTAATAGTGTATCACATAGCTTTCGATTTGATTTGATTGTTTATTTACGTCGCACTGAGAGGCAACACGAGGGCGATAGACCTCGTAATTTTCGAATCTCGATCAAGTGACGCGGACGGCACCTGAGTTGATACCATCCTCTACAAACTTCCCCACCACGCCGATGAGTAGGATTTGGACCTTCCGAACATTTAACGTGGATCAGCCTGCTACTCTGCGAGTCTTCAGTGGCACCTGGGCTCGAACCCACGACTCGATGTAAACAATGTCACAGAAGTTCCCTTAACGATTACGAAGGGGTATCGTAAAGTTTTAATACTTCCTAAGAAATAACCGAGATATCCAGATAAAATTTATTCTGCATAGTAAGTACTCGTTATGAACATAATGTTGTCAATTACAGCTATTCCTGTTGATTTGTTTGGTTTCAGGAAGTCGTAGATTGAAATAACCCGTAGTATCGTAAAATTTTCACTATATTACAAAAAAAATAATCGAGCTAGAAACTATATTATATTGTTCTTAAGAATTCTCTTAATTGTTCTTAATTAATTTATTTATTATTCTTAAGACTTCTCTACGTAATCACCATCCAGCTTTATACATTTCGTCCAGCATTTCTCGACCTTTCAAAGATGCCGATTCAATGATTCTCATTGATGATTCTCATTGCCGATTTCTCAGTTCTACAATGATGGTCTTTGAAAGACCATCATTGTAGAACTGAGCAGGTTGTTTTCTCCATACTGCGGGTTACCTCATTCTGCGGCTTCCTGAAACTAAACAAATCAGCATTCATATCTGTATTTTACGACATTGTGTACATAAGGATGGATTAATATAACGAAAAAATTAATCCTTATAAGAATCAAGACACTGTATAGTACCTCAACATTCGCTTACAGATTATATGACATTATCTACCATTAACTGTCACAGTATGTTTTCTATTAGCAGCTGTCTTAAGGAACAGAAATTTGAAAAATAAAAAGATTTTTTATTGACTAAGCGAATTTTGATATTTTTGTCACAATTCGAGTCGGCGGTGTAGTTGGATACATTAAAATAAAGACAGCTTTCTGCGATGTCCTTATGTTATTTGATCTGTCTTACGCACGCGGATGGCACTTAATGTGAACGCTTTCGAAAGAAAAAGCAATAATGTAACGATGACGCGGCCTGCAAAAACATTTTATGTCAAACGTCAGATAAATGGACAGTCTACCGACCTCTATTCGACAAATACCTTCATTATACTCAAAAATAAATAAAATGTTTTAAATTAATGAATACAGTAATGGTTTACGAAGGGGTATCGTTAAAATTTAATTCTTCCTAAGAAATAGTGGAGTAATATAGCTTTAATTTATTCTACAAATCCATTGATACTTATGTACACAATGCTGCAAATTACAGCTATTAATGTTAATTTGTTTTCTTTAGTGATGGCCTTCGAAAGGTCAAGAAACTCTGAGGGAAACGTATAACTCTGGATGGTGGCTGTGTAATGAATGAATAAAAGACAGAAATTAAGTTTCTCTACCGATTATTTTTTAGTCATAATTAAAACTGTACGACACTGGGAGTATCTTCAATCTCCAGCTTCCTGAAGCCAAATAAATCAGCATGAAAGATATGGCTAAAATTTGCAGCGCATATTAAGTGATTCTTAGGTACAAAGCGTTGTAAATTGCAGCCATTCACCTGAAGTGACATTCTTAAGTAACCTTGAAAATTCCCCTCGTATATCTGCTCTTTATGGTTAACAGCATTTCTTAAGGTGAATAGGGGAAGAGAAAGAGGAAAAGTAAACAAAAATGTAGCCATATACAAAAGCATGGAATGGAAATGAGGTTTTAGGTCTGGAAAGCGGGAATAGGTTAACTAACTACAGTAATGCCCACTGTAATCGGTTCTCTTTTTTTTTCTAAGAAGTCCATGAGTATGGCGCCCTTCGCATCCCAAAAATTCCTCGCCTTAACTTTTCCGTCTGAAAAGACTGTGTTCACCTTCTTTGGAATATATCCGGTTAAAGTAATCCATTGTTGAAATTGTTTTCATTTTGATAGTGTTCATTGATTGGTTGGCTGATGAGGGATGTGGAACAGCAAGTCTATTAACTCCCTTTAGCGCCATTAAACAGATGGCAGCACATAATGATAACACCAACCTGCCTTTGTAACACCATACTCTTATGTCATCCAACACAGATACTTTTTGTTCTTTGCTCGCGTTCTTTTTACCTCAATGTTAGAGATTTACTTTTGTTACATATTTCACGCCCAGAGTTGTAAATAATTTTTTTTAATCTTTTTAAATTCCTAACGTCTTGTTTATTAACGTCGCGCTCAAATGCAACGCTATTGACTGCGGACCACGTAACTCTGAGCGTCTGTGAAATGATGAGAACGATACCTGAGCAGATAACTCCTTCTTCAAACTTCCATACCACGCCGTTGGGTGGACTTTGGACCTCGACTAGATGTATTGGCATCGCTATTTGGCGGGTCTTTAGAGGCATCAAGGCTTGTGTTCACGACTCGAAGAAAACAACACCGGCAGCGAGTCTACGACCATGACCGCTAGGCTACAGCGGCCACTTTTAATTCATAATCGATCTTGTGTGAGTGCCTAACTTTTTATTAATTTAAGTTAGTTAAAAATTAAATTAGGCCTCGTGGGATACGGGTTTGTGATGTAAATTTCGATTTCTGACAACAAATGGCGGCTGCGTCTAACCGAAGAATTGAGATCAAATTCGTTTTAACGCCGTTAAAATTTACGCATTTAAAAGACGCGCCGTGTAAGAGATGACGGTTGGTGCTGCCTTCCTCAACAACGCCAACTGTTGCCAAAAGCAGGTAATTATTTTCACTTATTTCACTATACGCCCACTTTTATTTTCTTTGATATGTAATTCTATTTTCTAATCCGAATAACTGCTTTTAAATACATTCGAATATAATGTTTAATGTTTGTTCTATTATCTCTATTATCGTCTTTACGCATTAAGTCCCTATGAAGACCTTTCATCCATTAGATAACAATTAAACTGATAGAAATAATGGTATTCTTGCGCGAAAACATCAACACATCTTCCAGTATAAAAAAAAATGCAAAAAGCTACAGTAAATTACGTCACCATAGGTATTCTATGAATCATTTCCTCCGCGATAGGTCAAACCAATGACTTACAGCTATTTCTTGAATATTTCATTACAAAATAATTTTTATCTTACCGACTTTTCTTTACAGTCGATAACCACTCCTCTTCCTATTTGCAGCATGAAGATTTTACGAACACTCAGTCGAAATTTCTCGCACAGCTGCCTCGATGCATCCGAATTATGACTGACAGTATACTGTTTTACTATTTGTCTAGCTAAATATAAAATATAGTGGCATTCAACTACCCACAAAGTACAATTCTAAAAGACGTGAATCAAACAAAGAACTCACCTACTGAACAAATGTAAACTCATGATTCAAGGAAGGCAATCAAAATATGTAATCAATTCCGCATTTCTACCGTTTCTTTGCTGACTAATACAGCAAACCTTAAAAAATTATATAATACCACAAAGGATATTGTTGTAACAGATGGCAATTACATTTGTTGTTGTGGGTTTTGTCCTCAGCCTAATCATCGAGGTCCATAGCATTGTTTTTATCAACAATTTGTTAGTTGAATGAACTAATCGTACTGAATTTATGTTTTGATGTCATAGTTTTGTAAGAAAATAATGGTAAAGTATCGAAAAGTGTACTTAATTATCGTTGAAAATCATTATCTAATTCGCCATTGTTAATGACTGACAGATTTTAACTGTGTCAACTATGTGTGTCTTCGGAATTACAATAATATAACAGTAAACTGATTTCAATGTAAAAGAAACAATAAAGAAACAAATATTTACATTCAATTAGTATCCAAATGTTTAAAAGCTTATTTTTTTTCTCTGTACAAGTACATTACTTATTATTCTGCTGATCCCGGCTTCCCATACATTTCAGACTGAAGTCTGGTAGCATGTGAGCAAACAGTACTTATCTCTTAACCAGAAATAACTGGTTATTTTATTTGTTTCTGGAATACTCGTCCACGAGAATTTTTATTGTATGATAAATTTTTGCATTCCATTGATATTTATAAAGAGGAAAATCTATTTTTTAAAAAAATTAGAAAATATTTTTGAACCAATTATCATATACAAATTAGAAAAATAAAGCTTTCACTGAATACTTTTTTATCAATTATTTAACTGGTTGTTACGCCCATTTTTCTTTGACCAACATCTTGGGCTACTTTATTACGATGCTTGATGTGAGAGCCTCGCCTTGTGAATGGGCCGTTATATTTACAAATTAGGCTTACAATATGAAAAGAAGTGTAGTAAATAGGATAGAGGAGAAAGAGGAATTAGAGAAATTCCTAGAAACGCAGTAATGATTTTAACAACTGTGGGATGTTTTTTAAAGCGTGTGCGCTTAACTTGGATCATGTCACTAGAATCTGCTTGAATCGGAAAGTCATTTTCTTAGAGTTTCCCAGTTAAATATGTGACGTTGAACTATTCACGAATTTCTCTTCACTAACCTCAAGAGCGTTTTGATAATTGGAATAGCGTACAATTTCTTCCGAATACAAATAAAACGCGATTAGGTAATTTTTTTATTTAAAAAAAAAAAAAAAAAAAAAAAAAAAAAAGATTTTATTAACGTCGCACCAGAAGCAACACGAGGGCTATTTGCGACGGACCTCGTAATTTTGAACCACGGTCAAGTGACGAGGACGACACCTGAGCTGGCACCCCCTCTCCTAAATTCCACATCACGCCAACGGGAAGACTTTGGGCCCCAACAGATTTAACGTGCATCAGCCCCGGCTACACGGCGGGTCTTTAATGGCCAAGGCTCGAACCCGCGACTGAATGCCACGATTAGGTAAATTAGATGAAGATAAGAAATGTAGAGAATTGAATTAGGAATAGCGAAATAGAATTGAAAGGAAAGAGAAGAGAGTTAGAAGATAACGACAGGTTGATAGATTTTTGTAAATTGGATTGCAATATTGTAATTAATCGTTTGGGTCGAAGTGACCCCTAGTTAAAATAATAAGATTCGAATCTGCTATAATCGAGGAATGCTTTAATCAGAACAAGTGATTCGGTGTATGCTAAGACTTTATCATTAGAATATAAACTATGATTGACTGAGTTAAATGGAATTCGAAATAAAGCGATCTTATATATTCTTTGGTACTTAATAAAGTGTTTTGTTCTTTCTCCTACGAATCTTCATTTTGAGTTTTGACCTTATTGACTATTTAATTAGACTTTAAGTTGGCTGTAGAATTAAATAATGAAGGAAATAAGGAAAACTCTTCATTATAATATTTAGGAAGGATGCAATTAGTTAAACGCTTCCTATTATTATTTTATTCCGATATTACTTATTCAAAGCCTGAATCAACTGGTTGGCGGAGATTTTTGGCTAATTATTATTGCATCACAAAGTGTCTTAATCACGACAAAGACAATTCGCTTCGAATAATCTGAAGAAATAAGAAATATTGTGCTAATAAAACGCAGAAAAGTAATATTAAACTAGTAAATTATAGAGACATAAAATTAATAAGTACTTAAA
Organism: Nephila pilipes; assembly: GCA_019974015.1. Classification (NCBI taxonomy): domain Eukaryota; kingdom Metazoa; phylum Arthropoda; class Arachnida; order Araneae; family Nephilidae; genus Nephila; species Nephila pilipes. The sequence goes on from BMAW01048311.1 coordinate 174,378, forward strand.
ATAGAACGAATTTTTAATCACAGAAGATATAAAGAATGCTGAAACATTTAAATAATGCAATAATATGCATAGAAAAGTACATAATAATTTTTAAATTACATCCTATTAAGCCTTTTTCTTATATTTTAAAGAGTTAATTGAGCTGAAATTTTCTATGCACAATTGTTTTGGATGACAATACGACAATTTAATTATTATTAATAAAAACTGATTAAAACTAATTATTTAAGGAATTAAATTTTATGCCAAGTTTCCCACCAAGTCGCCAAATTCGTCACCAAGGTGAAGGGGTCATTGCTTAAATGCTCTTTTGTTAACTGGTGACATATTTGTAAATCCATATTTTCCTTTTTTTCAGATGCGTTGCAGGGAAGCATCAACTCATGTTCGTAACATTGCTCCCCATCTTCAAGACAGCGAATATTATTAAAAACTTAAGGTAAAAAAAATTATGAAACGAAAAGTGTTAAATTTGAAAGAAAACCCATGTTTAAAAAACTCGTTTCTTACAGTGTTATTATATTTTAAGTCTAACGAGGCTTGAATGGAAAGAATCACCTCCATGACCATAGCTTTTATTTCGAACGCGATTTTCTCAAAGCTTCTTGTACCGAAAGCTTGTAATTGTTGACACCATGGAAGCTTTTTCCTGGTCGAAAGGACAAATGTGGTGTCGCTTGAAGTGTTCTTTGATCTTTGAAAAAAGATGAAATATTGATGAACGCAAGTTCGGGTGCAAGGATCTCGCAGTGTTAATCTCATTTCCATGTCGCCATCTTCTTAAGTTCTCAGGACACTAACAACATCTGGGAGTAAAGAAAATATAAACATAACAGAATAAGTGTAACTTTCCGGTGCAACAAGAATTGTGAAAATAGATTAACAAATAAAAAGGTTATGGCCATGGGTTCTTTACTTTACAATCAAGACTCATACATTTTGAAAGCGATATTATTGTGTTTTTTCGACCCTATTTCTTACATTAAGTCTAGATTCATTTTCAAATTAATTTATGAAAAATCACAAAGAGCTGAACTACATTGTCTAGTTTTGTATTAATTATGTAACGATGAGACGACTGACCTTTATTTATTTCAAAGTCCATTGTTCCTTTTACTCGTAATTGAACTATTTTTAATTACGAAACTTCAACTGTAGATACGTGAGAGCAAGATGAATTACTTTATTTATCAATATAGATATATCAAGTATAGATAAGGCCGCCTCTCTCGAATCCTAATGGACTCAATAGATTATGATTTAAATATGAAATCTTAGTTCCCGAAATCACTCGTTTTGATTCATTCACTTCACAAAAATGGCTGATTCTAATCCAGATGCTTTAATTTGAATTCGCTTCAATTCACAAACCTAATTGCTAAGGTGCTTCAACCCAATTCATCAGTCTCTATCAGCAAGTCGTCATCCTCCATCTCACCTGAATTCCTTCAGTTGCATATATATATATATATATATATATATATATATATATATATATATATATATATATTATCCTTAATTCAATTCATTTCACTTCTATCTTCATCTAATTTACCTAATCCCGTTTCGTTTAGGGTGGGAAGAAATTGTTAATTTTATCCATTTTAAATTATTATTAAGTCCCCGGTGTTAGTAACGCGAATTGTACAACGACACAGCGATGTTTTCTTGGGCGCAATAGAGAGAAGATATTGATATTGCGAATTGCCTCTCTCTTCCTATGATGAAAATATTGGCAACCATTATTTTAACTGATACGAATTAAATTTGGAATGCGTCGCAGTGTGTTTGCCTCTTCTTCCCATTTACTGCTGAGATGATTATCATTCTGTATAACCAATAGAGTCACTTTTATTATACCTTTCAAACCGAGAGTTGTTAATACTTTAAATATTTTTTTTTTCAAAATATTTAGGCCTTAATCGGAAACGTGCAAATAGTTAACAAATTCCAGAACTATTAACTATTCTGGAGGGCGAAACGCCCGGAAAAGTTATGGCGACAATTTTTTTGGGTGCGAAAGAAATCATACTCATGTTGCAGTTAGAAAAAGGATCAATGAACTATTCCACGGTGAGTTACCACATTCCCATTAATAACATGGAAACTTTTAGACCCACACTCGAACTGTGGTGTTATTTATTGTAGGTAACATTGTGCGTTATTCTATTGCATGTAAGGACGTTATTCATTTTATAAATTATGAAAGAGAAAATAAATATTTAAATTTAATTCACCGAAATGGCCCGTCATTTTTCCTATATAGACGAATGATAATAGTTTACAACGCAAAAACAAAGCAAAATAAATGCCATTTTCGATTTTCGTGAAAGCAAATTGAAAAAGTGAAAATATAAAAAGTTCTATACAAAGTTTTGCTAAGAACAGACCCAAGGAGCGCCTTTTATATATATATATATAATTATTATTTAATAACTCAAATAAATATGAGAATAAAAGCAAACAATGAAATATCGAGAAATGGGCAATAGTAAACTTTTCCGATATTAAAATTAAAGGAAACGATAAATTATTCAATTGAATATATTTAAGCTAAATGCAATTAAAATTAAAGGAAACGATAAATCCTTCGATTGAATATTATATCTGCTACATGTAATTAAAATTAAGGCAAACGATAAATTATTAAATTGATTATATCAAGCTAAATCTTAAAAAGAAATTATTTAAAATTAAAAAGTGATTTGGTACGCCCAAACGCTCCACCTAAAACAATAGTCCCTTAGATGGCAAAAAAAAAAGCTTTAACAAACTTCACCTGAATGGTATTCATTGTCATTAAAAAAATTCTGAATTACCAAATCTTGATGTAATAGACGTCCCTGAGACAGGGCGCTTGGCCGTATAAAATATGGTTGGAAATATTCTACTACTCTCCCTCATAAATAATTGTTTTACCGACCATTTAGCATTTAATGTTCCACGAACAGTATATATGTACAGCCATGGCCGAAGGTATTGATCACCCTGTAAAAGTATCGATATACTTTTATAATGTTTAATCAGATGAACTAAAATTGCGTTTACTAACAATAAACGTATAATTCAAAAATAATCAATATTTGCTCAGGGCACCCATAGATTGTATGACGAAAGTGATTTTTTTTTATGCAACGCTTATTGATGAGTAACTCGTATCTTTTATTAAATTCTTCCATTCTTGGTAAGAGAAAGCATTTCGAATTTTCTTTCGTCTTATTGTTTCTCCTGAGGTCTTACGCTTCCAACAGGGATGTCAGACGTCCCGCACAGCAGCGATTCTGCTTACCTCCTGCATGAACAATTAAAAGTCCCGCAGGCAAAAAGAATTCAAGATTTTGAGAATAAAATTGTTATGTATCGATATATCGATAAGTCAATCTTTGTCGATGTTGTACGTGCATGCGAATGGCGTCTTCAGGAGTCGACAAAGGACCAGATCGAAAAATTTTTAGGCTTGACGGACCAGGTTGGAAACTCGATATTTGCATATCCAATTTCACAGCAGAACTGAAATTGGCTTTACTGATTTCATTTCAACATGTGCTAATTATTTTTCCTGTTAAGTTCTCGAAAAAGAAATATTCGAAACGAATACTGTCTATATATATATATATATATATATAGCGGAAAGTAAGCTTATACTTCCGAACTCCAGGCTTCTCAGAAGTAATTACTATTAAGAAAAGAAAATACCTATTTCATATTCCTAATACATTTTTATTTTTACAGGCAAAACATTTTAGAGTGCAAAAACAATACTTATGTTAAAGCAAAAAGAGCAAAATGGATGATTCTGCCATAAAAATCAATTATTAAATTAAATATTAAAACAAGAGCAGAAGATAAATTATTAAAGTACACAATAATATTCTGTTCGGATATTAAAATAAAAGCAGACGATAAACTATTACATTATAAAAACAAAAATAATAAAAACTAAGGTTTTTTTTTAAATTAGGAAAGGATAATTTTACATAATATTTATGCATACATATGTAACATTTATATTGAAAATTTTTCCATTTATTAATAAGCGTATCATAGAATTGGTTTAATTTTGTACTCAATCGATGAATGAAATTTTTTTTTGTAAGATAATATTTCATCATACTGGATAATTTAATTATTTCATCACATTGGTTAATAATAACGTGCAGTAATATTTTACATATTTCATTTCCGAAAATGTACTTCCACGTGGGCAAGTACTCCCAAATATAGATAAAAATCCTTAAGCACATGATTTAATTCAGGTCTGGCCAGCCCGCAGTCCCACTAAGTTCCAAACTGCGGCCCGCGGAGCTGGGATATTGGAACAAAAATTTAAACTTTAATCGTGCATAAAAGTATCATATTCCATTGCAATAGAATATGATATGAACCATAGGAATTCTATTACACACGGGAATGTCTCAGTGCGTTGACTCAACTATCTAGTCCCAAATTTTCTTTTATATTTCTGTTTAGAAACGATTACAAAATTCAGCTCATTTTAAAAAAGTGCGAGGACTCTTTTGCGTGCATTGGCTATACACAATGTATACCTCACCAACAAACATGCTTACGAGCGAGATTGGGTATTACTAGACTCGGGAATCGCTTTCTATATCACTCCTAGGCATTGTGGCAAAATAATTAAAAAATTTCTTTTTATGAAATTCATAATCTTTTGTCTGGTTGACGTCAAGACTTCCTGTTAAGAACAAACATCAATACCTTTTTGTTTTTTATTTTATACATATTCGAATGAATCACCATTTCTCGTAAGGATATTATAAGATTTAGTTCAAGTATAATCAAGAAATGATAATGATCAGCCAATAGTAGAGGACAAATATGGAGGAAGATGTGGTTAAAGATGTTTTAGAAAAAGATGTGTCGGATAATATGGAAGAGGAAGATGTATCCAAACAGATTCCAACCACATACATTTTAGGGCTGTAGAAGAAACAGATCTATAGCTAAATTATTTGGAGTAACAGAGATCTCGCATTGGGGCACAACAAATAAGATCTGTCATGCAAAATATTAAGATGAAACAAAATACCAGTAATAAATAATCACCCATTAAGAATTGGTTTATTAAGTAATAAAATTAATTGTCTTTAAATATTTTATATGTTCTTTTATTAGATATTTTTTGTAATAAGCAATTGACTCACATAAAATTGCATATAAAGTCAAAAATTTATTTTCCCGAATTAACCAATTATTATGTAATTTAACGCAGAAGTTCCTTACGCAAGAAAATCATATCGATGTTAGAACTTATATTATCGTTCAATTTATATCAGTACTCTGACTCGCAGTTCACTTAATCCGAACATGGACCCGAACTACTGCGTATTAAAGATGTCAGACTGTACTTTTCTACAGGCAAAAACCGTGTTCCATTTTCGAGAATATATCGATGTGCTGATGAATTTATCTTTATGGAAGCTGCATTCAACATTGCATGCACGTGTTGGCTCACGAACATTAACTTCATCGATTAAGTATATTCATTGAACTAACATTGCTAAAGATATATTCATTGGCTCAACATGGATAAAGATACTAGGGTCGCTCAATATGTCCTTAGAAAATAAATAGATAAACAAATTATTTTTGGGTTTTTTTTTTTTAAATTTTTATTTTTCAACACAATCTTCTTTAGCTCTATACACTTTTCCAAAGGTTTTCTCCAATTTTTTCAAGCCATCTAAAATGTAAGATTTCAAAAGGTTCTCAAAATCAGACACTGTTCGGGCAATGACCTCTTCGCTCGATGTGAACCGTTGTCAAGAGAGTCATTTTATTAAATTTGAAAATAGGAAAAAAAAGTCACTGGGGGACCAAATCTGGTATATACGGTGGGTGTTGCAATAATTCGAACTTTGATTGCATGATTTTGGCCATCGAAACGGCACACATGTGCATCTCTGCATTGACGTGATGGAAGATATTTTTTTCTTCTTCAAATAAGGACGTTTTTTCTTGATTTCTTCTCTCTCAACCGGTACAATAACAATGCATAATACTCTCTCCGGGTTTTTTTTTTTTTTTCCCCTTCTTTTTCCAAGTAATGAGTGTAGATGATTCCGTAATCGTTAATAAAAATCATGTGTTAGTATGCCCATTATGTTTTATCACTGCTTTCAGTTATAACACGAGGAGTGTATGATTTTATAATTATTAATAACAATGTTTTGCGTTAATTTCGAACTTTATTAATATAATTATTCATCAGATATGAAATCTAAGAAAAAACAATTTGTTAAAATTAAACAGTTGATTTTTCTTTTAAAAGAAGTTCGAAAGTTTGGCTTGCCCCAATTCTATTTTGAGCCACTGCAATCTTTCTCTTTTATAGTATTGAATACTGCTTATGTGTATCATAAATAAACATCATAATAAAATTAGTGTCCAATACATTGCTCGGCCATTCAAACGTTATAATGACAGTTATGTTAAGATTTCTAATTGACGTTATTAAAAATTATCAGTTAATTTCTGGTAACAAACCTTTAACTCAATAGGACGAAGGCTCTTTGTGATTTTTTTTTAAAAAAAATAGTTGCAATAAATATTTGTATATTTTTTGTTTTCAGAAAGTGGAATATTTAATGTTCAGTACAACAAGAAAAGCAATACTTGCAAGTAAGACTTATATCGTGGCAAGTATTATTTAAATGTCGACTGCTAAAATATTCGCTGCTATTGGTAGAAGAAACTGAGTATCGATTCAACACGACTAGTAAAAGTTTATTTCCTAATGCTGCGGATCGTTATCAATAATTGTAAATTTATTGTAATTGCTGTTAATCGTATAGTGTTGTTAACTTTTAATTAGAAATTCTTAAAATTTAACTCTTATATTCTTAGAAAAAAATTTATTGCATGCTATTTGTTGACTGCGACGCAAAAACATTCGCTATGGGCCACATGTGACTATCTAGAATATCAAAAACTTTAGAAACAGAATGTATTCATATAGAAAAGCCTTAGAAAGAGAATATAAGTAAATCATAAAAGTAAGGCTATAAAATACAACATATGACCATGAGAGATATATGTGAAATATAAACTATCAAAAACACACATATTTCTGCTTTATTTTTTGGCTCTTAAAAATTGATAGCAATATTTATTGATCTGTTAACCTATATCTTAATAGCTGATAAATTTGAAGGAATCCATCAAATGTCCCAACAATAGCAAAAAAATCTGAACTCTTTATTGAGTTGGACATGTAAGAATAAACAAAATTTGGAAAATTCAACGAAAGATAAAATTTTGTGTATGTGCGATTAAATTTATCCTTCTTTTTTTTTTAAAAAAAAATTGTCTTAATGCCAGTCCTTTTAAATTTAAACTACTCTAACTTCCAATTAAGAGCAGCGCGTACCTTGTTTACTTGTTAACTTCTAAAACCACAATAACTCACTAATTAACAATTTTTATAGAAAATCTCTCTTTCCTAGAATATAAAATCTTTCCACACCATCTAACGGTCCTCTATTTCTCAAATGGCACTTGTAGAGTTATCCACGAGCTCTCATGGTAGGGAAAATACCTTACAATTGGCGAATTATTTCAACAATACTTAATAATCTTCATGATTCAATAAAAAAGATTATTTAAAATGCCTTTCTCCTTTAAGTCGACACTAATAATAACGCCTCAAAACATTACACCCCCGTATATATATATATATATATATATATATATAATGGTTCTCCGTGGATTTCAGGAGTAATGGTCTTTTTCTGATTACTGTGCTTCGCTTTGCTTCTTGTAATCAACTGTAGAAATTACAATGTGTAAGAAATTTCGCACTTTAGGCTTGCCATTACAGCGCCGTCTAGTGGTTCATGGCTTACTCTCCATCTATCCATTGTATGGTAAAATTATTTATTTAGATGTTTTCTATCATCCTTTAACTTTCTTACCCGTAAGTTTCGAATCACCCTGTATTTTTATTCGCAAAACAATCGCATATTTCGTCTTCTAGGATTACACATGACTCTGAAGCCGTGGTGTGACCACCTCTGATGTATAAAATATGATACAAAGAGTCAGGATTGAAATCTTAAGTATAAAATAAAAACAATTTTACATAAAAAAAAAAGCAAACAAACTTTGTAGGGGACCCCCTCCTCAAGTCAGACATGTTTGAACCAGGTGAGTTTAAAAAGGTCGCAAATAATGATTATGAAACACTAGGGAATCAATTAAAATATCATGTACTGTGAGCGGGACATGACAAAGGAAGCTTCCTCGCGAGCATTCGCGCCAAACAGCAGATGTTTGTGTATAAGGCGGGTATGTCCCATGCAAACTTTTAACAGAAAATAACGAAAACAAGACAAATTTTATATCAAGAAAGATAAATTTTTAACGATAGGAACTCTTTTAGTGATCGCTATTTATATTAGCATGCAATCGAGGTTTAAACATAAAAAAAAAAAAAAAAAAAAAAAAAATAAAAAAATTTTTTTTTTTACTAAGACAGATCAATATCTTTCCTGTAAACCATCTTCTAATCATATTTTTATTTATTTACTTTTTAACTTTTTCCTTCTTCATGTTCTCAACTGGTCGTTTGATTGGTTTTATCAACGCCACACTTAAAAGCAACACGAGGGCTATTGAAACGCACCTCGTAATTTTGTCCCTCGATCAAGTGAAGAAGGCAACACCTGAGTTGGCACCTATCTCACCAAACTTCCGCACCACACCAACGGGAGAACTTGAAGCCTCCACATATTCAATACGCCTCTGCCATGATGGGTATTTCATGGCATCAGGGGCCGCGGTAGCCTAGTGGTCATGGACGCGAACTCGCGGCTGTCGGTTTTCGTCGAGTCGCGGGTTCGAGCCTCGATGCCACTAAAGACCTAAAGTGTCGATGGGGCCGATGCACGTTAAATCTGTCGGGGCCCTAAGTCCTCCCGTTGGCGTGGTGTGGAAGTTAGGAGAGGGGGGTGCCAGCTCAGGTGTCGTCCTCGTCACTTGACCGAGGTTCAAAATTACGAAGTCCGTCGCCAATAGCCCTCATGTTGCTTCTAGTGCGACGTTCATAAAGACATGGCTTCAATGTCCACATACGAGGGGGTATCGTGAAGTTTTAATTATTACTAAAAATATAAACGGGAAATATCTGAATAAAGTATATTCTGCTTTTTAATTAATCTTCATGTATATAATATTGTAAATTACAGCTATTAATGTTGATTTGTTTGGTTTCAGGAAGACGTACAGTGGCACAAACAATTGAGGATACACCTTACTTTTACTTGATAAATCCAACTTTCAATCAAAATAACACCTTAACTGGAAGTGCAAACGAATTTTTATTCTTAAACATAACAAAAGGTTTAATTAACAGTAAAAATAAAGAAAAATCATCGACAAAATTCTAAAATAAAACTTTTTAGAGGCATTTCAAATAAACATAAGCAGATTTTTACCTCAAAAAATTGAGGATACACAAATGAAATTTTTGTTTAACCACCACTTGATTTCTTTTTGCTTGCTACTAATAATCTAAGTTTGGGAAATTTTATCCTAAACTTTTTCAACTGTTATTTCTGTCTTTTGAAGTTGGTTATGAGAATATAAAGCTGTAATTTTAAATGGAAAATGGCTCCTCGGAAAGAGACTAGTATTGATGTAAGAAAATTTATATTAAGGTTATTTAAGAAGGAAAAATCTTATCGTGAAATAGCCGAAATTGTCGGTAGAAGTCACTCATGTGTCCAGAAAATCATTGGGAAATTTAAACGCGATGGATTAATTCAAAATAAGAGTGGAAAAGGAAGGAAAAGTATTCTGAGTGATGTAGTTAAAAGGAAAATTTTAAAAGATATCAAAATTAATCCTAAACTGAGTGCAGTCAAACTAGCTGCAGAAACTTCTCGAATAATCTGCAGAAGTGTAAGTGCTGAAACTGTGAGAAATGTGATTAGACATGCTGGATATAGCAGTCGAGTAGCTAGAAAGAAACCTTTCATAAGCTTACAAAATCAGAAAAAGCGTTTGGAGTATGCAAAAACTCATCAGTTGAAGACAGAAAACTTTTGGAAGAAAGTTATATTTAGTGAGGAAAGTAAATTCAACATTTTTGGAAGCGATGGTCGTCACACCGTTTGGAGAAAGCCGAACACCGCTTTGGATCCAAAAAATTTACATCCTACAGTTAAACATGGTGGTGGCTCCGTCATGGTTTGGGGTTGTATGACTGCAAATGGGGTAGGAAATTTAGTTTTTATAGATGGTATAATGGATCATAAGCTTTATATAGACATACTCCGCAACAATCTTAAAGAAAGTGCACAAAAATTGGGTTTAGATGGAAATTTTATGTTTCAGCACGACAACGACCCCAAACACACGGCATGTAATGTCAAAATATGGTGTCTTTTTCATTGTAAACAGCAATTACACACACCGCCACAGTCCCCTGACATCAATGTCATAGAAAATTTGTGGGCCACACTAAACAGCGGTCCAAAAACACCAGATTAGAAACAAAGCCCATTTAAAGCAAGTGTTACAAGAAGAATGGGATAAAATATCTCCAGATACCACTAAAAAATTGGTCGAATCGGTACCAAGACGTTTGGAGGACATTATAAAAGCCAAAGGACATGCAACAAAATACTGATACTGTCTATGCATGTAATATATCGAAAAAATTTCATTGGTGTATCCTTAATTTTTTGAGGTAGAGATCTGCCTATGTTTACTTCAAATATTTGTGAAACTTTTAATTTTAGATATTTTTTTGTTGATTTTCGTTATTTTTACTGTAAATTAACCCTTTTATTACGTGTAAAAGTAAAAATACGTCTTCTATTCTAGTTAATGTGTTATTTTCATTAAAAGTTGGATTTATCAAGTGAAAATAAGGTGTATCCTCAATTGTTTGAGCCACTGTAGATTGAAGTAACCCGTAATATCATAAAGTTTAAATTATTATGATGGTGCATAGAAAGTTTTAATTATTGCTAAATATAATAGAGATAGACAGAGAAAAAAACTTAATTTTTAATTATTATTCTTAAGATTCCTCTACATAGTCATACGATGGGTTGATGATGAGAAAAAAATTATAACGATTTTGGATAAAATCAACGTAAATTGTTTCATTATAGTTAAATTCTACTGCTTGAACGCAAATTAAATTCAGAGAATGTCCTGTACATGGTACGTATATAGCGTATTTATTTTTTTTTTCCTTGAAGTCGGGCTTGCAATCCTGAATATTTCCCCGACATATTCGAGGCATTGTAGTATGACCGACCTCTACAATCACTGAAGGAAATGCTGTTATTTTCCAAAAATGAAACCACAACATCCGTCAGATACTCTGCAGTATGTGTCCATTAAAATTAATAAATTACGAAAATCTCTCAGTGGATGCATCATTTTGGTTATACCGTAAAATAAAAGGTAATTGGTCTGGATGAATCACATCTGGGTAGAATCAACAGAAATAGACTAATATTTAGCATTCTGTATTTCAGTGACGATAGTTCTTAAGATTTTTGACGCCATGACTTCAACGAATTCATCACAAATTGTACCCAATAGATAAGAAGGTTTATCTTTTCCAGAATTGTCATACTTTATAATATGTTCATTTAAAAATGGTTCATACTTATTTAGAAATTCCAAAGTGGATAAATAATTTCCGTTATTCACAAAACTTATAGTTTCGCTTTCCCCTCTGAAAGGCAGTCTTCTTGATGCAAAGAATTTTATAACAGCCACTATGTATAGACAGTAAATAGTTTATTTATAAAAGATAAATTATATGCTTCATTTTTCTTAATTTTCTTGACTTTGAAATAAAAACTTTTTTACGCTTTTATTTTTAAAAGCTTGCGTTTATTTTATTCCATTTTTTAATGATTTTATGTTCTGACAAGCTGTCAAAATGAAAGAAAATGACTTCACAGTATTAGAAGCATCTCCTTTTACACAAGTTTAAGGGTGGGTTCTGTTTGTTCCCCAACTGTAATTGGTTCTCGATTTCCAAATACTCCTCAATCCCCTGCTATTTTTGTTCAAAACTAAAGATAATAACCCTTCTATCGCTTCACAATTGGATGATGATGATAATGAAGTTTTATTGGCGCAAGAGCCAAATGTGGCCAAACAAGGTAAATCTGTGATCTAGACGTTAAAATAATGAAAATAGATTGGTTGACAAGAAGGGTCATGTGAGAAAGTAAAGTTTATTGGTGAAAAAGCCAGATATGGCTACGATGCACCGAACAAGATTTTACTGTGGTCTAGACGAGAAGAAATTTAAGAAAAGACACAAATTGGTTGACAAGAAGGAGGGTCAAAAATAGAGAAGGATCGCTAGGGTAACCCGGGGGCGCGTCACCCGTGTTTACCAAAGATAGTAAACCCCATGGGAAAGAAAAAGATCACTAGGGTGCCTCATGGTCATGATGCCCGTACTTATCTATAGAGGGTAAGTCCCTAAAACCTCCCCGATATAATCCCCAGGGGCAGGGTGCCCGGCTATACCCCCAGGCGCTGGGTATCCATGTTAGTCGCCTCTTACCACATTGATGAGCTACAGTGAGACTATTCTGTCATTCCCGGTCACTACACGGGTCCCTTCACAATTGGTCTAGTTTGATGTCCACTTTACGGTCAACAATTGTAACAAAGTTCTCTTTCATTGCCCTAATCGTTCAAGTACATAAAAACTACCCGTTATGTACAAGTTTTACAAAGAAACTGCTTTTCTCGCTGTTGCAATATGTAGTTCGCTTTCCTGTTTGAGGATCATCAGATTTGGCTACTTAACTTTTTAAATCATTTCATTTATTAAAGATCTGCAGTGTTAATTAAATATTTTCAATGAGTACGAAAAAAGAAACATTACGAATTTCGTACAGTGATTAATTATTATAAAAATACAGATTTTAATAAATGCGGAAACCGACGCAGAGCAATTTGCGGTGATAAATGTCAGTACGAAATTGCATCAAAAACCTTTTTTTAAAAAAAAAAAAAAAAACAGTTTAATAAAAATACTTAAATTGTAAAATCTAAACTTCAATGCATAATGTATTTTTTACAACGTTTTTCTGAATTTCACTTGGTGTGTGTGTGTGAGTGTGTGTGTGTGTCATCAAATTTTCGATCGTTAATTTAACCAACTTCCCATCAAGCTAGAGCTTTGAAATATTGGGAATCGTTCGTACTCGCCTAACAATGCAATATTTAGACGTTTGCGACAAGTTTTAACTAATATTTCAATAATTTTAACAAGTCAAAATATTCTTTCCTCTCGACGCTTTTAGGATTGAGGAAAAAATTTCTTTCCCCCTCTGGGAGCACCGGGCACTCCCCACGCAGCATGCGGTATCGTAAACCTTTTGTACTCACAAAGGGGAGATACTATCTCCCCTTTACTATCTCCCAGATAGTAAGGGTTGCTGACTTTTAGTCAATAATCATTCGCAAGAAAGAAAGTTTTCAATATTTGGCGCCATGTCTTATCACAATAATTTCTTCTGAATTCTGGTTCCCATTCTTTTTTTAATAGAATGACTTACAAACTTTCAAATGCATGTTTTGATTTTATGAGTATTATGAATTTTTTAAAACTCTCACAAATGTCTCTTTTTAAGTAAATTTTAAAGTTAAAAATAACTAACAGTTTTAACTAATATTTCAATAATTTTCTTTAATAAACTTTGCCACCATATAAAAACGTTTTTTTAAAAAACGTTGGTTTTTATATCGAATTATTAATAATTATTTACTCTAAAGAAAAAGATATATAAATCTTTTGCATGAAGTTTTTTTCTCCTTTCTATTTTATTGAGGCTAAAAAATATGTTTCATTATTCTGGATTAATGTTATATTTTCAGTTTAAATCGAAATCGATAACTGAGTGGTTATGGTCTCGAACTTGTGGCCACCGTCTTTTCTGTTTTATCGTGGGTTCGAATCCTCGCGGCACCTAAGACCCATCATGTAGAGGGACTGATACACGTTAAATCTGTAGAATATATGTTTGTAACTGTACAAAATATTTATATACCTGTTATTATGCTTATCAAACGAAACAAAGAATTATGATAAAAATAAGTCATAGATTCCAAAAATTAAAGATCATTATTACATAAATTATTAATTAGGAGAATTATATTTATGTAAATAATTTTCATTCAAATTATGTTATACTAATATGTGATAAAGTGATAAAGTATTAGTAAGTAATAAAGTATTGATAAGCGATTAAGTATAAATACATTATTAGTTTTAAAGTTTAAGAGCTAAAATTAAAGAATATTTATATATATATATATATATATATATATATATATATATATATATATATATATATATATATATATATATATATAAAATAAATTTCAATTTTCAGCAGGAATATCTGATTAAACATACATACGTAAATAGAAAATTTCTAATGAGGGGTCTTACACATTAAAAATCTCTTGTTTTGTACTGTGTTGGACGAGAATTTCTCCATTTTTAATGTTTACTCTTAAGACATTAAATTATTGTACAGGCATTTATTTATCTAATTATCAAATCGTTCTCCAGAATTCCTGTTATATGATTGTTTTTCTACATTTGTATAACATTACTACAATTTGTAGTAATGTAATATATTCGTTTTATAAATGTTCTTTTTTAATTGAGTTTCAATAATAATAAATAAATAAAATACAGTCATTTGAATCTTTAAACTAGTAAAATAATGCTATTAGAAACAAATAAAAATATTTCTCTGGATAACAATACACATAAAAAATTCTTTTAGAAGATCATAGTGCATTCAGAATGAAGAAAGCCTGCTCTTATGCATATTAATCAATATAAAAATATTCTAGCGAATCCATTGAAATATTTATATATGAATTTATAAACTTTTAAGAGATTATTTCATGTTGTTCGTAGGGAGAGTTTACACCCCTAGATAAATTAGTTATGAAGCGGTGCTGCGATCGCCCCTTCAAAAATGTTTTATTTGTTTCGATGTAGGTTTTTTTTTTTTTTTTTTTTTGCGTAAGCGTTGGAGTAGTAGAGAAGGCACGCCAAAGTGTCGTTCCCTAAATAAAGTTTCTTATTATTTGAAATCGTGTGTTTTATACAGTCCACTTTAATTCGTTTTGAGGGCAGCAATAGCATTGCATTGACATTTTTGGTCAGTCGAGCCTGAGTTATGTGAACTGTATGTTAGTAGAACTTTTAACGTTGTGGTTGATTATAAATTGTTCCCCTTCGGACCAGTCATTGAACCTTTACGGGTGTGAGTGAGTGAATGTAAAGTTTATTGGCGCAAGAGCCAGATATGGCTATGCTGCGCAAACAAGATTAAACTGTGGTCTAGACGTGAAGTTGAAAAAAAAGGTAAAAATGGTTGACAAGAAGGAGAGTCGAAAATAGAGAAGGATTGCTAAGGTAACCCGGGAGTGCGTTACCCGTGTTTACCAAAGACAGTAAACCCCATGGGAAAGAAAAAAGATCACTAAGGTGCCTCAGGGTCATGATGCCCGTACTTACCTGAAGAAGGCAAGTCCCTGAGGTCCCCTGATATAATCCCCAGGGGCAGGATGCCCGGCTATACCCCCAGACGTTGGGTTCCCATTTTAGTCGCCTCTTACGACATGCATGAACTACAGTGAGACTATTCTGTCATTCATGGTCACCACACGGGTCGAACCTTTACGGCTTTGTGGTCGGTTGAAATAAAACTCCGTTGGAAGTTACCGAATTTGGGGTGAGTACGCCCTTTTGAATCTATTTATCAGTTTATTCTGAGAACATATTGTTAATAATTTATTGTGTATAGCGATATGGCTGCGAACATGAAAGATTTTCTGGTTAAGAAAAGAGCACAAATAGCGGTGCTAACAAAATTAAAACAAAAATTGTCGGAACCAAATTTAAGTTTAAACGAATTAGAATTATTGAGTACAAAATTTAAAAATTTACAAGAATAATTTAATTCTATTTTCCATTCTATCATCTATATAAGTGATGAAATTAATGTTGAAAAAATTATGAATGAACAAGATGAAATAAATGCCATTATTACTGACTTAGAATTTGATGTTAGTATTAAGTCATCAAAATTTAATCAGAATAAGGTTGAAAGTTCTGTAAATTGTGTTTCTGAAAATTCTGTTGTGCGTTTACCTAAAATTTCTTTACCCACATTCGAGGGAGAAATGCATGCTTAGCTCTCATTTAAAGTTATTTTTAAAGCGAGATTGACCAAAATCCAAACTTATCGGATGTTATTAAGTTGCTATACCTTATGTCAGCATTAAGGAGATGCTTTTAGAATAATTCAAACAATTTCAATAACAGATTCTAATTATAGATTAGAGTGGTCTCTATTAGAGGAGAGATATTCTAATACACGTGAACAAATTTATGCCTACCTCAAAAGATTTATGAACATTCCTGTTGTTAAAAATGAGTCAGCATCTGCAATTCTAAATTTAATTGATGTGACAAGTGAAGTTGTTAGATCCTTAGAATGTCTAGATCAAAATTTAGAAGGATTTACATCGGCTATTTTTGCTTTTATTTTAACTCAAAAACTTGATCAAATCTCTAAATTATGGTGGGAAAGAAATTTAAAGAAGGATACATTACCTATTATATCAGAACTATCAGATTTTCTTAAATATTATGCTAGAACTTTAAATGCAACTGAAACGTCTATAATACAAAAGCGAAATTATTCAAAAGTTTCATGTGTAACTAAAAAAAGTGATAGTCCTTGTAAGCTGTGTAACGCCGTACACAAATTGTTTAAATGTCACAAGCTTCAAAAATTAAGTATTAAGGATCGATTTGAGTTAATTAAGAAACAAAATTTATGCTTTTGTTGTTTTGGTACACATAGTGTAATAAATTGTTACTTTAATTATTAATACAGAGTTTGTAAAAAGAAACACAATTCTTTAATTTGCTTTGAGCGAGAAAAACCTTCGTTTCTGCTAAATAAAAATAATCATGAGATTACATCGCCGTCAGGTCAAGTAGTAGAATTTAATCTTCGTAGAAATTCACAGGAACTCGATGTTAATGTGACTCCTTTCGTAATGAATGTTTAATGACAGCTGTTAGCAAAAATAATAATATTGTATTGAAGAAAGTATTATTATCCACTGCTTTAATTTTTATTAAGAATAACGAAGGGAAAATATATTCAGCGAGATTTTAGTTTAGTTTTTATTAACGTCGCACTAAAAGCAACACGAGGGCTATTGGCGACGGACCTCGTAATTTTGAACCACGGTCAAGTGACGAGGACGACACCTAAGCTGGCATCCCCTCTCCTAACATCCACGCCAACGGGAGGACTTTGGACCCCGAACAGATTTAACGTGCATCAGCCCCGGTTACACGGCGGGTCTTTGGCGGCCAAGGATCGAACCCGCGACTGAACGAAAACTTCCGGCCGCGAGTCCACGACCTTGACTACTAGGCTACCGCAGCCCATTATATTCAGCGAGAACATTACTTGATAACGGAAGTATGATTCACCTTTGTTCGTCTAAATTGGCTGAAAGGCTTCAGTTGCAGGAAGAAAATGTCAACTTAAATGTTGGTTGTTTGTCGGGACTTTCAATAACTGTGAAGTCGAAAGTAAGTGCAGTTATTTTTAATGAAGAAAAAGCCTTTAATTGTAAATTGGAATTTTAAGTAGCTACAATTTTTTTTTTTTAGTTTAGTTTTTATTAACATCGCACTAGAAGTAACACGAGGACTTTGCCTTACAAAAATTACAAATTTGATGCCTTCGCTACAAATTAATTTATCTAATGTAGCGATACCTGAAAATATTAAATTAGCAGATCCAAAATTTTATGAACCGGGAAAAATCGACTTATTCCTTGGTTCTGAGATATTTTTTGAATCGATAAGATCTGGACAAATTTACGTGCCTAACTCTAATTTAGTTTTGAAAAATTCCGCATTCGGTTATTTAATAGGTGGAAGTATTGAAAATTTTCCGAGATAAGAAAACACCAGTACATTGTGGATTTATTAATGAAAATGTCGAGACACAGTTGAACAAATTCTTCGATATAGAATCAATTGGAATTAGAGATGATCCTCATTGTTACGATGAGGACAAAGCGCTTGAGATTTTCAATGAGACTGTTAGTTTTAAAAATAATCGCTACACTGTTAGCATATCTCGGAAAAATAACTGCAATCAGTCGGGTGATAATTATTATGTAGCAGAGAAAAGATTGAGAAGTTTAGATAGGAGAATGAAATTCGATAATTCCTTATATTTAAAATATAGAGGTATTTTAAATGAATATTTAGATAAAGGTATAGAAAAACTGTCGGATACTTCAAAACCATTGAATAAGCCAGTATACAATCTTCCGCATCAGGATGTGTATAGAGAAAAAAGTATCAAAACTAAAATGCGTATTGTTTTTGATGCGAGTTCACATGAAGTTGGTCAGTTGTCGCTTAACGATTGCTTATGCCCAGGCATTAATTTAAACTCTAATATATTTGAATTACTTATTAAAGTAGAAGTTTTAGCCGATATCGAAAAGGCTTTTCTACAGATCGCCTTATCTGTAAAAGACAGAGATGCAGTTAGATTTCTTTTTGTTGAGAAAATTGACAGGCCAATCGCACAAAAGTTTTCTGAGCAGGTAGAAGTGTACAGATTCAAACGTTTACTTTTTGGAGTGAATTCGAGCCCTTTTTTATTGGTAGCAACTATAAAGTTACATATTCAAAAATTTAGAAATTTATTTCCTGATGTTTTTGAAATTCTTGATTCATGTATGTATGTTGATGATCTAATTACGGGTGCAAATGATACGAGAGAAGCTTTAAAACTTTCACGAGGAGCTAAAGAAATTATAAGCATGAATTCACGTAAATGGGTGGCAAATGATAGAAATTTGGTTAAAGAGCTTGAGGGAAAAAAAAAAAAAAACTACGATATTCACCCGATCTTAAATGATTCAAAGGTAACGAAACTAAAAGTTTTGGGAATACAATGGGATTATCAAGATGATAGTTTGAGTGTAGAGTTGGGTGACAGAGTTTTTGAAACGAAAGAAAAAATACTAAGCGATTTATTCTTCAGACAGCCGGGAAAATGTATGATCCCCTGGGACTCATCACGCCATTTACTGAAAGATTCAAAATTTTGTTGCAAAAGTTATGGTTAATGAAGCTGTAAGGGAACTTGGTTGGAAGAAAGACTCGACATTTCTAAAACACTTAATTTATTTACTGCTCAGCTAGAAGTCTATCCTATCTCTCCTCTCTCTCCTGAAAGCTTATATTATACACACACACACACACACATATATATATATATATATATATATATCAGTCTTAATTTGCATGATCACGTTCTTTTCTTCGGAGGAAGCTTTCTAATAAAAATAATTGTTAAGGACTGAAAATTCCCCAAGAGGACTGTTAGCAAAAAGATCGCGGATAGAGCCGTCACAAAGCTTCCATCTGACTTAAATGACGAGTGGTCTCAATGGTGCAAAGAACTTTTAGAACTGAGTGAAATTAGGGTTCCAAGATTTATTTTGGATTCATTTGAGGAAAACATGGAAATTCATGTTTTCTCTGATGCGAGTCAGAAATCCTATGGAGCAGCTGTGTATATTAAAGTGAAGAGTCATGAACGTATGTCCGTGAATTTAATGACTTCGAAAAGTAGAGTTGCACCAGTAGAGAAAATATCCTTGCCTCGCCTGGAATTACTGGGTGAGTTGGTTGCTGCAAGATTAAGAACTGAGACTAAAAAGGTTTTGGATCGTAAGGCATCATCTAATATCTTTTTTTGGAGTGACTCTAAAGTTACATTATACTGGATCAAGGGATCCAGCCGAAGGTGGAAATCATTCGTCCAAAATCGAGTTAACGAAATTCAAAAATTAACTAATCCAGACTCTTGGTTTTATTGCTCCACCAAAACCAATCCAGCTGAACTTCTGACGCGTGGAGTTAGTGCTGCTTCCCTGGTGATTAGCAACAAGTGGTGGACATGTGCAGATTTTTTGATGGAGCCACAGTTTTCCAGCCAGTGCTTGCTACCTGTGTTCCATTAAGTTGAGTGCCTAACACCAAGTAAGAAAGAATCCTGTATGGATGAGAACAAATCTTCCATTGATGCTGATGACTATTCTGAGAAAACCATGAGGATCTACGAGAACTCTGACTTCTTCAACGAACTCTTATCTATTTCTAACAATTATTGTAAAACAATTAATGCTCTTTCTTATATTTTTAGATTTGTACATAATTTCAGAGGTAAAAACAAAAAGGTTGGTCCTCTAAAGATAGAAGAAGTTGGTTTAGCTGAAGAATTCTTAATTAACTATGAGCAGAGAGTCTTATTGGGTAAAAAAGTCATAACACATAATTTTAAAAATTTGAATCCCTTAATTTATAAAAGAGGAATATTTCGTGTTGGTGGACGGCTAGGAAAGGCGTTTTTACCATTCACTCAAAAGCATCCAGCGATCCTGCCAAAAAATTGTAAGTTAAGTAAAATTTATTTTTGTACTATACATAAACGATTATTGCATATTGGGCCTTAAGGACTGCTAAATGCTGTATGTTTAAAGTTTTGGCCGATAGGTGGCAGAGATTTGGTAAGGAAAACAACTCATCTTTGTGTGACCTGCTTTAAATGCAAGCCCATTTTATCGACCCAGATTATGGGAGACTTACCATATGAAAGAGTTAACAGATCACTTCCATTTAGTGTAACGGGATTAGACCTGTGCGGTCCATTTTTTATAACTTACAAAAACCAGAGAAAGGGTGTCCTTCATAAAATTTGTGTTTGTGTGTGCATATGCTTCGTTACAAAAACCATTCATCTTGAAATTTTATCAGATTTAACTTCGAATGCTTTGATTGCTATTCTAAAGCGCTTCATGGCTAGACTTGGTAAATGTTCAAAAATATTTACGGATAATGAGACTAATTTTGTGGGAGCTCATTCTCAATTGAAAAGGTTCTATAAGCTAGTTAATTTTCCAAACGAATTCTTAGCCTCATATTTTACGTCTGAGAAAATAGATTGGAATTTTATCCCTCCCAAGTTCCCCATTTTGGTGGGTTGTGGGAGGCTGGAGTAAAATCTGTCAAATATCACTTGAAAAGAACTATAGGAAATTTGCGTTTTACTCATGAAGAGTTTGAAACAGTAGTTGTACAGGTTGAGGGAATACTTAACTCGAGACCCCTAACGGCAATGTCAAACGATTTTGACGATTATGATGTTTTGACCCCTGTCATTTTTTTAATAGAGAGATCGATAGATGTGATAGCAGAATCGATAATTATAGATGTAAATGAAAATCGTTATCAAAGAATAACAAAGGTAATCCAGATTATCTGGAGAAAATGGACAAGGGATTATTTATCTACTCTTCAACAAAGAACAAAATGGCAGGTTGAGAAAAATAATATATCAATAGATGCAATGGCATTGATTAAAGATGACTTTTTACCGGTTTGCAAATGGCTTTTAGGACGAGTTGGTGAAGTTTATTATGGTTCTGATAATAAAGTAATAACTGCAAAAATTAAAACTAAAGCAGGAGAATTTAAAAGACCTATTACCAAAATTGCAATATTTCCTATTGAATGAATTCTGTATTAATTATATGAAAATAGTGCATTGTATTTTGTCCAATTGTTATATGATAATATTTGTTGTTTACTGATGTTGTGTGTATTTTAAATATCTTGTGATGTGTTAAAATTAATTATTTTTGAAATTTTTAATTTCTTGTATATTTATTGAAATTAATGCAATTTCAATCCTGGGAAGTGTGTTTACTCCCTTAGATAAATTAGTTGTGAAACGGCGCTGTGATCGCCCCTTCAATGCAGGGGGGGGGGGGTGTTTTTTTGTGTGTGTGTGTGTGTGTGTGTACAGTTGTACCGTTGGAGTAGAAGTAGAAGGGACGCCTAAGTGTCGTTCCCTAATTAGTTTAGTTTTTATTAACGTCGCACTAGAAGCAACACGAGGGCTATTGGCGACGGACCTCGTAATTTTGAACCATGGTCAAGTATCGAGAACGACACCTGAGCTAGCACCCCCCTCTCCTAACATCCACACCACAACAACGGAAGGACTTTGGGCCCCGAACAGATTTAATGTGTATCAGCCCCGGCTACACGGCGGGTCTTTGGCGGCCAAAGATCGAACCCGCGACTGAACGAAAACCGCCGGTCGCGAGTCCACGACCTTGACCACTAGGCTACTGCGCCCCTGTCGTTCTCTAAATAAAGCTTCTTATTATTTGAAATCGTGTGTTTTATACAGTCCACTTTAATTGGTTTTTAGGGCAGGAATTGCGCTGCATTAACAGGGAGAGAGAGAAAATTTACAAAAAAAAAAAAAAAAGAGCAGAATTATTTAAAACTGTATATTACTTTTATAACTCTCTCTTTGAAAAAAAGCAAATACAATTACATATTACTTTACTTTTTTACTGTGATATAAATATTTGTATATTACCTTAAACCTCAAAGAAATACAATTCAAAAATAAAATCGTAATTCCTTTTTGCTGTTTCAAAAAAATCAAATTTAAAGAAAGGAATTGCCAATTTAGAACTGTAGGCCATTCGTTTCTTCGAAAAAGTGCGATTTCAACCCTCTTTTTATTAGCTCTGACGCCTGTCATAAAATAGGGAATGTGTTTTTGTGACTTCTGTTGGGGGCTTAAGTGTAACTCTTGTCCATTCATGAGCGATCTTTAACTCATGAGTACAAATAAATGGCCGCTAGAAAGGGTGTCTGTGACTATCCTTCCCACAGCAGCATTTTTTTATCAATAAATTGGATATATTTCGCTTCAGAAATAAAACTAATATATTCCCCGATTCTCAACAAACGTTGTAAATAGAAATATTTAATGCGGAAGTAACTGTCTTCAACCAGTCATGTCCGGGAATAACATTTGACGATAAAATTATTCTGATCATGATCTGATTGAGGCCAAGCAGAGAACGAGATGAGGCCCTGGGCCCATGCCTTAAGACGTCCCTGTATCCAACGATGATTGGTTTATTTATAAATCAATAAATAAGAAAATCTTTGATATTTTTGCTGTTGTTTATAAAATGTACCTATAGATTTGCTAAAATACAGGGTTATTCAAAAAGAATTATCTGATTTCAAAATTCCATATTTTCAAAAATAAACTGCACAAAATAAGCAATACATAAATATAAAAGGAAAATATGGAAGCTTAATGTTTTGAACAATAAATAACCTTCGTATGTCTTTCGTGAAGCTATTTCGCGATAGCTGTTTTAGATGCTTACGCGGAGTTATCTCGTAGTGGCCAGTTGTGTAACGTGATGTTACACAACTGGCCATCTAGTTATGTCATCCGATAGGTTCCTATGCGGTTTCTTCCTTTATGGGGTTTAAAAAAGATAAAAAGTATATGCGCCACCATTACCAGCAAACTTATGTGAATTTAAACAATGGATTTCTACTGCAGTATAATCAATTACCATCGATACTTTACGTGTTAGGGAGGAATTGACATTTTATATCTGCAATTATAGTAAGCTATATCAAACATTTGTAAAAAAAAAAACAACTATCATATTCTCCCTTAGCTATGATGAATTACGCATCATTCTGTGTCGCTTATTTATGAAAATATAGCATTTTAAAATCGGATGGTATACACTTTGAATAACCTTGCATTACTAGTTGCATCTTCCTTTGGATTTCTTTTCATTTGTTTATATGATTAAACGTTACATTTAATATAATTTTCATCAAGAACTAGTCTAATGCAATAAATTTCTCATATGCGATGACTTTAAATTATTTGACTTGAAAACAATTCAAAAAGTATACTTTTAATCAAACCAATAGTATCAATAGAATTAAAAAGATCTACAAAATCTAAGCTATAAATTGAGTTTTTGCTTTGTAAGAAGTGTTTAAATAACAGGTCAATTGAAAAGTCCCGGGCCTGGCACATAGATGGCGCTACTAGAATTAAATCCATATGTTTTTTAGTTAGCCCTAACGCTCAAAAGATGCGTGTATAAATTTGACAGCTGTCGGATCATTAGTTTGTGAATTATAGCATTTTGAGTGAAGCAACTTTTGTTATTGTGAAAAAAATGGATAAAAAGGAATTTCGCGTGTTGATAAAATATTGTTTTTTGAAGGGAAAAAATACAGTTGAAGCAAACCGAGTTTCCGGGCACTGCCCCAGGAAAATCAACAATCAAGGATTGGTATGCTAAGTTTAGAAGTGCTGAAATGAGGACCGAAGACGGTGAACGCAGTGGACACTCAAAAGAGGTTGTTACCGACGAAAACATTACAAAAATCCACAAAATGATTTTGAATGACCGTAAATTGAAATTGAATGAAATAGCAGACACTCTAAAGATATCAACTGAACGTGTACATCCTATCATTCGCGAATATTTGGGTATGAGAAAGCTCTGTGCAAAGTGGGTGCCGCGCGAGCTCACTTTTGACCAAAAACAACGAGTTGATTATTTGGAGCAGTGTTTGAAGATGATCAAGCGTAATAAACCCGAGTTTTTGTGATGAATGAAACATGGCTCCATCATTTCACTCCGAAGTTCAATCGACAGTCATCCGAGTGGACTGCACACGATGAACCCGCTCCAAAGCGTGGGAAAACGCAACAGTCTGCTGGCAAGGTTATGGCGTCTGTATTTTGGGATGCGCATGGAATAATTTTAATTGACTACCTTGAAAAAGGAAGGACCATCAACAGCGACTATTACATAGCGTTATTAGACCGTTTGAAGGACGAAATCGCCGAAAAACGGCCGCATTTGAAGAAAAAGAAAGTGCTGCTTCACCAAGACAATGCACCGTATCACAAGTCAGTGAAAACGATGGCAAAAATCCATGAATGGGGCTTCGAATTGCTTCCTCATCCACCGTATTCTCCAGATCTGGCTCCCAGCGACTATTTCCTGTTCTTAGATCTCAAAAGAATGCTCGCTGGGAAGAAATTTTCGTCGAATGAAGAGGTGATCGCCGAAACTGAGGCCTATTTTGAAGCAAAGGACAAATCGTACTACAAAAATGGTATCGAAAAGTTGGAGGGTCGCTATAATCAATGTATCACCCTTGAAGGGAATTATGTTGAATAAAAAAAACTAATTTTGCCAAAAAAATGGGTTTTACTATGGTAGGCCGGGGACTTTTCAATTGACCTGTTATATATTTACTATTTTTAATAGCTGTGTTACCGAGTTTGATCGATTGTATCTTGCAAGATGGATTACAGTGTTTAACCCGATTTTATAATATATGAATAAAGAATTTGTAACACTTTTTAATTTAATTGAATAATTAGGTGTTGAAATGAGGTTATTTATTATTTACGGAAGGAATTTTCGTTAAACTAGAAAATTATGAATTTTTTTTGTCCCGCTACTGCCTGGAAACCGCGTGTTATACGGAAAAGCTGCAACAAAAAATTGAAAGAAGTTTCTATTAAAAAACATTGTCACTGATAAGAGTTTCTTATCAAAGTTAGTTTTGTGAAATACCGAAGAAAATCAGGGGGAATCAATACCTGTCTCTGGAAATCTCATTTTCATTAAGGGTTGCAAGCCATTATGCACATTTTACAGATTATATAATTTTTTCAAAATTTTTATAAAAGTCAAGCCTTCACTTCATCTGCCTTTCAAAATATACTGAACACATTATTTTGACTGTCCCAGAAATTTCAACAATTTATATTTCTTAGCATTTATACATAGTAAGATGAATCCCAAATGTACTGCTGGGTCATATTGTACATAAATTGTTTTACCCACTGTAGCATTTTTTACAACAATAATTTTAACACAATTGAAATAGCTTTTTTTATCAGTATAATTAAGTGTGTATCTGTGGAATTTAATAGCACAAGAGCCAAAGCAGGCTATACTGTGCCAAACACTTGTTAAAATCAAATCGGAATAAAAAAAAAATGAAACAAACACAAAGTGAAAAAAGATAAAAAGTTGAAACTATCAGTATAATTAAATCATAACAAAGTTATAAACTTTTTATCAGGAAATTAAGTAATATTTGGCAATTTGAAAATTTCAGTTATTACCTTAATTACTTTTGAATCTAATATAAAACTGCACATTTAATAAATTTGAAGTAAATATTATTTCTTCCATCCAAGTGATAAACAAATATATGTGTATGTGTTAGAAGTATATCAAATCTAGGTTATTTGTAAAGGATAGGCCTCAGGTAAAGTTAGAAAGTCATTGTGATTTAAAAAAGACACAAACATAAATTTTTAAATTTATTTACAATATATACAATGCAAAACAAAAAAGATCAAAAGATGTACATAATGAAACACAAAGAAAAACATTTAAATGAGCTCAAATTACACAAGTAAAATTTTTTTACAAATACACTTTATACTTTTTTTTACACTTTATTAAAGTGTAAAAAGTGTTCTAAAAGAGAACAAAAAATTGCATACTCGGTGATAAAAAATACAGGGAATTCAAATAAATGTGAAGGGGGGGAAGTCCAATATTGTTAATGTACTTAAGATTTCTCATTGATATAATCTTATTCTTAAGAAATTCTTCCTCAAAATCAAAGGAAATATTTTTAAGTTCCTGTCGATGTAGTTCATAAATCTTATGAAGTGAAAAATGATGGTACTTCTGCAAAATCCTGTTGGCCATAAAAATTGGTGTAATTTCTGAGTTAATTATACCGATTAAAATTAGGCAAAATTTACTTGGCCTTGAAAAAAATGATCAGCAGAGTTTTACACATGTACCAAAATGTTAAAACTAAGACTGAATAATAATTCTTTTTTAAAAAAGAACAGTTAAAACGAGCATTTTAGGTAATATTTTAATGCTTGCAGATATACATAGAATGGAAGATAATGGTATAAAAAATATTTGCCTGAGCAAAAACAAACAAAAAAAAAAAATCAATTTTAAACACATTTCTCTAAAAAAGAAAAGAAAAAAAAAATCATTTTAATATTATAAATAAGTTTTTTAAGTTTAATTTGTACGTATTTTGCGCTCATAAATGAGCGCAAAATACGTGGAATTCAATACCTGAAAAAGGTAGTTTGATTTTGCTACTATACTTCATATTTCTTATGGAGCCATCATCTTATTAAAAAAGTTTTTCCTCAATATCACTGGAAGTTTAGTTTTCTCCAATATAGGATATAGGACACGTGCTATTGAAAAATTGTGATACTTGTATAAAATCTGCTAACAACAAAAGTTAGTATAATTTTAATATAAATTGCACCAAGCAATGTTTGGTGACATTTTCCCTGGCCTTTGCAGAAATGATTGACATAGTTTTACACATATACCAATATTATAAACACTGAAACTGAATAAATGTATCTGCAACAGTTCATATGAGCATTTTAAGTAGTTTCTTTTAAGGCTCACAAAGATATATATATGGAATACAGCATAAACAGTATGAAAAAAATAAAAAAGTTTGCCTGAACTCAAATTTCACAAGCAGGAAAAAAAAAAAAAAAATACTGAACACATTTTACTGTATTCTAAAATAGAAAATATTACACAAATGTTATTTATATTCAGAATTTAAGACGAAATTTACAAGAAAAAAAATTTGTAGTGAACAACAAATATAGGGAGCTCAAGTAAATGCATAGTGAAAAATGATGGTACTTGCATAAAATTTTTGTCAACCATAAAAGTTAGTTTTTAATCCAGTCACTTAATGACATTTCCCTGGTTCCCTGGCCATGCAAAAATGGTCAACAGGATTTTACACACGTACCAAAATTATAAACAAAACTGACAATAAGAATATCATTAACTTTTGCTATTATAGAATAGTGAAAATCAACAAAAAGCAATTTTTTAATACTCATAGAGAAATATATAGAACAGAACAGAATAAAAAAATAAAGAAAACTATTTACACAAGTTTTAACAGAATTTTCTTACAAAACACATTTTACTGTGTTATGAAATACAAAAAATAATAATTATACAATATTTGGAATAAGAAAAAAAAATTCATGTTATAATCTAGTACAGTGAATTCAAATAAATGCAAAAGGAGCTAAGTCTGATTTTGTCACTGCACTTAAAATTTCTCATGAAATTAACTTCTTATTTCTTGAAAAGTTCTGCCTCAAGATCACATGAAATGTAGGTTAAGACTTTTTTTTTTTTTTTTTTTTTTAAGGCTTTCTGTGATACAGATCATAAGTCTAATGCAATGAAAAATGATGAGAAAAACTATGAATGAATTAGTGCATCAGTAAAAATGTTTGCTTTTCTAGAACAGTTAAAATGGGAATTTTGAATAAATTTGATGTTCAGAGTTCATTTGAACACTAACATGGTTTTTTCTTGCTTTACACAGTCCATAATGATTGTAATGTACTTAGTAGATGCAGTATTATTCAATATTTATTGATAAAATTCAACACTAATACTTAGTTTTACAATCATCAAAGAAAAAGAATCCATACCCATTATGTCAAAAAGCATATTAAGAGAATTACTTGCACTTGGGCGAGAAGTAACAGTATGATTACATACATGTTCATACAAAATATTAACCATCTCAAAATTTCTTGACAAAATAATTCCTGAGATAATCATACTCTAAGAATTGTCATTTCTAAAGGTTCTTCTGGTAAATCTGTCCTTTAAATAGTTACAGGATACAGATGCTAATTCTTCTACATATCTTATGAACATTTTTACATTCTCCTTGAAAAATACAAAAATGCTGAAACAGAACTTTTTTCCATGATCTCTCAAAAAAGAAAAAGCACATCCTGTCAACAAACATCCTATAAAAATTGGTATAATAGACTGAAAGGACAAAAAACAAGAATTTACCAGTTTAGCACAATTTGACCAGGTTTTAAGTATTTTTTTCAATGCATGTGAAATCAGCAACTTGATACAAAGCCTTTTAGGATTTTTTTAAATTTTTTTTGTCTTTTATTTTTTTATTTTTTTTTTTTTAATTTTTTTTTTCCTTCCAAAAAGCATATTTCACTTCTAACTGTTTAGTAAAATAGTACTAATTGTACAAAAAGGATAATGGTAGCACTGAATTGCTATTAAAACTATAATACATAATTCATAAATGTTCTCAAATTTATCTTTTAAGATAAATTAAAAATAATTTACAGATTTACAGTTGTCCTCAGATGAAGTACTTTCTGTGAATTCATTTTAATAAAAAAAAAATATGAGCTATTTTTTTTAAAAAATGAAAAGGACTACACCAGTGACAAGGACAAAGAACGCCCCATGATAGCCTGGTGATTCAGTTCTCTTGCAGCTCTTTGTGCATCCCTTGGTGTTTGGAAAGCTACTCGAGCTTCACCTGTTGGTTGGTTGTTCTCATTTATCCTTCGAATAACACTATCCTTTGTTAATTCATAGTCCTTAAAGAAATCCAATATGTCCTCCAAACTGGCTCGGTAATGTAAATTTTTGATTGAGACAACACACCCTGGTGCTCCAAAATTGGCAGGTCCACATTCTTGAAGTGGTGGACCGTTAAAAGGTGGTCTGTTTGAAAAAGGTGGTCGCATGCGACCATGTGGTGGTCTTGTTGGTCTCTCCATGAGAGGTCTGCCTCCCCGAAACGGTCCCTCCATTCTTGGCCTTTCAAATCTTGGAAAGGGGGGCCTGGATCTGTTATTTCGAGCAAAATCTGGTCTTGGTCTCTCTCCTCGTGGATACGATTGACCATTGCAAGGATGATCAAAAGATGGATGGTCACTTGGAGGGCCAGGAAAAGGAAGTCTTTCATTGGGAAGATGATCAGGAAGTGGTCGGTCTCCAAACTGACCCCCTCCAGGAGCTTGTGGTATAAGAGGTCTGCGAGGCCTTTCTTGATTTGGAGGAGTCTGTAATAGAGCCCCTGGTGCAGGTGGTGATAGAGAATCAGGAGGTCTCAGAATTTCTTGCATTTTTTGATATGGAATAGGCATAACAGAAACATGTTTGCCATGCATAATTTTACCATTCTTGCTCAATGCAAGATCTGCATCTCTTTTATTAGGTACTTCAATGAAAGCATCTCCATTAGGCAATTTGTCTGGATTCAACATTATATGGTAAGCTCGAATGCTGATGTTTGTGTCACGGAAAAACTCTGTAATGTCCTCATTTGTAACTCGATCAGGCAATCCTCTTAGAGCTATCGAAAAATTAGTTGGTCGCAAGTGATTAGGAAGAGGAGGCCCATTTCCTAGATTGGATGGAGGAATTTCGTTAGATCTACGCGAGAGTCGAGGAGGGCCATAATTACCACTTGGTCCAGAACCATGAGGAGGGCTTTTTGAACGTAGTGGATAGTTTGATCCCCTAGCAGCAGCAATGAATTCTTTACTAGCAACAGATATATTTATATATCGGTGACCAATCATTTTACCATTCATGGTAAGAGCCACTCGGAAGTCATTCTGAGAAGTTAATTGAACATATCCAGTTCCAGCAGATCTGCCATCTGGACACATTTCAATAAACATATCTACTATTTTAAGGCCATTAAAAAATTGTTCAATGTCCTTTTCTGAGCAAGAGAAAGGGAGGCCTTTTAATTGGAGACATAAATCTTCTTCTCTAGGTTTAGGTTTTGGTCGTGGCTTGATTGAAGAGGGTGCAGATGCTGCAAATTCAAAAGCCTCTATTGGACAAACAGCAACTTCACAGCAGTAATTTCGAATGTAAAAAGGTTGTCTACTTAAAATTTCTTTGCATTCACTGTTAAGACTGAAACGTATGAAAGCTTTATCAGCTTTTTGATTAACAACTGTTACACAAATGTTAGCTGGGGGTATAGCAATATCTCTAAAAAGATCCAATATTTCGGGAATTTTAACATCAGGTGGTAATCCCCAAATTTCAACAGCCACTGGTTGTTTATGAAACTGATTGTCAGCAAGCAAAGATGGTTCTCTTCTAACCATTTCATCATTTCTGGAAGACATATCATTTCTAGGCAAAGCTAGAAGACTCGTTTTCTGTGCATATTGATCATTATGACCTAATTGATTTTTATCTGATGACATTCCATGAACAGATGGCTCAGAATTCATTGGACCAGGCTGTATTGAGTCATCATGCTTTGAAACAGGGGGATCCAGCAATCCTGCACGCTTTCCAGGCCATTGAGAATTTCCTGGCTTTCTTTCATCTTGTTCAGGCCAAGCAGTATTTCTGGGATGAGGTCGAAAACTTTGAGAAGATGGTCTTTTATCATTAAAAGAGGTTTCTCTTCCTGTATCAATAATTCCAGGCTTTTGACTATGTGTCTGATCAGTAAAGAATGAATGTTGTTGGGAAGACGGATATTCAGGTGCAAGGCGGTTGTGTCCTCGCCTTTCCCTAGTATTCTCTGAATCCAGAGTCAAGACAGGCTCCTTTCCTGTCTGATCATATTTCATGGCAGAATAAGGGTGCATATAGTGATCTGAAGATGCCATTTTCATTGAATTTGATCCACCTGGAGCATTTGCTTTTTCATTTGATGCAGGATTATAAAATGATCCAGCAATCTGTGATGTGTCATAATTGTAAGAAGCAGCAGCTGATGATTCATAATAATCACGATTATTAGATGCCTGACGATATACTTCATTAGGAATCCCATGAAATTGCCGGTTCATAGCATTGTTATCTTTCTCAGGCTGACGATCATAATGAGAATCTTCCTCATAACGATGATCATCTCTTTTGAATCTATCACTGCTTCGTCTATCGATATCTCTACTCCCCCTATGGTCTGGACTTCTGCTACGTTCTCGTTTAGATGAACGTCTTGAGTCTGGGCTTCGGCGCCTTTCTCTTGAAGTGGATTTTTCACGATTTCGACGAAGAGATGGGCTTGGGCTCCTTCCTCTTTTCCGATCATTCTCAACTGTTAATGCTGTTCTTGTTCCTGGTTGGATAGGGATCATATTCGGTTGGGCAGAGATGACGGGCTGCTGAAGCGACATAATTGGTTGCTGAATAGACATCACAGGTTGTTGGATTGACATCATAGGTTGTTGAACTGGTATAATGGGTTGTTGAAGGGGCAAGTACTGCGTCTGCAGAGCTATGTTCTGCTGCCTTGCTCTTTCAATAACTCGCATCATTTCTGTACGACTACTAAGCAGTAATTTAATCTGCATTTCATGAATCTTTCCACCATCTTTTGCCATGGCAAGACGAGCATCCTCATCAGTGCTGAATGCAATGAAAGCATCTCCCATTTCTCCACCTACAATATGAACACCTCCTTCTGGGATAGAGAGGCCTGCAAAGTAGCGACGGATGTCCCCAGAATCTGCCGCCCATGGCAAGTTTTGCAGTCGAATGATGATAGACATATCTCTATGATAAAAACATTAAAAATTAGTATATTCACACAGACAATATAACATAAAACTATTTTAAACACATTTCAATCAAAAATAATACTTATTAAAGAAAACGTTGTTATTTACATGTAAATATAAGGGTGAATCATATGAAAACGGAACAGAAGATACAAAATACGATGACCTACTTTATTTCAAACATATCTCCAAAATTATATAAGCACTTGTTCTATTATTTCACCAAGTGGTGAATGCTCTGCTTATAGAAATCCATTGGCAGAGTAAAAGCAACATCTTTTCAGAGGATAAAAAATGTTGAATCATGTGATGATAAATCCTGCTTATGTGGAGGGTGTTTGAACACCGACTTCATACACCTCATATGACTGTTACATAGAGTATGACTTCAACATACTCTATGTAACAGTGGCCACATGTGGCTGCACATCATAATGCAGCAAAACCTCACCAGAAGATAACAAACCCTGGTATTTAGTCTTGATAGCTGCATGCGAACAATACAGTATTTATTATTTAACTAAGGTTAAGGAACTCAAGAAACATTCCTTCTCGATTGAAAAAACACATTGGCATTATTATGGCTTTGCCTTCTTTTGAACATTGGTAAAGGGGAGCTCATATGTTTCCACCATTAACTTTGTAATATTTCTGTTGTTTGGAATTAATCATATCAAGATTCATCAATTGCCATCTCTTTCCAGAAAATTGTCTTCAGCACAATATCCAGGAAGATACTGTAAAGACAAATCCTTGCGGAAACACTTTCAATTGTCTGCACAATTGTGTGGTACATCCATTTTCCTGTAATGGCGATTCTGCTCCCCCCAAAAAAGGGGAAATAACCTGACACACATTTATCTTCTTCGTTTGCAAACATTCAAAAGATGAATCAACCATATTCTCATTTCCTTCACCCATTAACTTGTCACCACAATTATAAACCAAATTATATAACCCCTGATCCATTTTCAATTGATTCGCACTTATAAAAATAAACTACAGAGCAGTAAATACAATAAGCATTATTCTAAATGTTTGATTATTACATGAAAATAAGTAATATTAATAATTGCAACAGATGCATATTTTCAACCTATTTAAAAGCCAGATTCATACTAAGAGTGGTTAGCAACAGAAATTAAACATTACAGATCAAAATTTGATTTTCTAGGCATAGAAACAAATTACACCTTCACCATGTTTTAGCCAATTTTAATATTCTGAAAGCATAAACACTCATTTTAATGATAAAATTTACTATCATTTACAATGAGTAAGTTCAATAATTCATTATGATAGTAAAAAAAATGACATTTCAATACAGAATATTTGAAGACAAATTATTTCAGTGTGGCTAGCAATAAATTTCAAGTTAATTTGTTAAGTAAAATAGAGCCTTTAATAATAATAATAATAAAAAAAAAATTAAAAAAAAAAGATAGTGTAATTTTGCTGTTGTATATGTTTTCAAAACTATTTGCTTGAAGAGAAATTTATTTTTCATTAACTTAAGCTTTGTTAATTAGTAGAACTGTTACTTCATTAATTTTTAGAGTGGCTAAATCCATTTACGGCTATCAAAAACATTTTTAAATCAGGTTCATTATGCCATTTTGGATGGTAAGCTATATATCCTTAAAAAACCCTAAAACATTATACTATAAGTTACCAATATTTTAAAATTTATTAAAATGCAAATCCCCCAAATTTTATTTGTTTATTATTGTCACACTTAGATGCACAAAAGGCTATTGGTAATTACTCAAGGAAACAGAGCTCACCTAAAGGATTTGGAAATATCAAAATGGTCACCCAGCAATAAACAAAATAATTATTTACATAGGTACTCTATTCAATAAAGAGAAATTATAACAAAATCATAATGATCTCAACATTATTCAAAGATAAAAACTTTCAATATAGAATTTTAAAAAAGTAAATAACTGTTCCCTATAACACAAAATTTAAAAAAATAAGTTTACAGATCTAAGTAAAACTAGAAAGTTCCCAAATGACAAGCCAACAATTGATCAAAGTAAAAACCATGAGGAGAACCCAGCAATATTTATAAAGAAAAGTAAGTTTTGAATCAAATTAATTCAGAGAACAAATCAACAGAGTATAAAAACCCTAGACAAGGAAAAGGCAAACAAATATACAATATTTATACTGTGTGCACTAACATACAGAACACAAAATTCTTTGAGCTAGTAAAGAACTAAAGTATACAAATAAGTTACAGAGAAAATATACAAATAAATGCATAAACAGCAGAATAAAAGAAAAACTAGGAGCAACAGAATGACACGATTTGGTTTAGTTTTATTAACGTCGCACTAGAAGCAATACGAGGACAATTGGCGACAGACCTCGTAACCCTTGGTCACGCGACGAGGACGACACCTGAACAGGCATAAATTTTCACCACGTTTTAATTTTATTGTCATTCGCGGGCTATAAATTAATTTTCCGCCAGAATTATATCGATGAGATTAAGACCGAAAGCTTTAGTGCTCCTTTGGACCTTGAAAACAATATCTATTTCGTCATGTCCACATAAGAAATTCTAGGTTTAAATAATTATTTTCAAACTATCCACGAGTACATTTCTATTACTCGGCTAGCATAATAATTCTCATATATGATTTCTTAAAAAAAAAAAAGAAAAAAAAGTCTATTCAAAACAGTTATTTTATAAATCGCAATACAAATAAATAATTTTCGTAAAATCCCTATAATCTTTGGCATTACGTATTTTCCAATAATTGTTTTATAAACTCCACCCGAAGAAGCAACACGTGGGTTATTGGTGAAGGACCTCGCAAATATGAACCACGGTTAAGTAACAAGGATGACACCCACTGCTGCCACGCCACTCTCCAAACTTCCACACTAGGGCCAACAGGACTTGAAGCCTGCACAGACTTGATATGCATTAGCCACGTTATACGACGGGTCTTCAATAGAATATAAACTCAAAACCACGACTGGAAGGAAGCAAAGATATTTTCTAATTAACATCTTACAGTCATGTTCGCTTTTGAATTTTATTAAGTTATTATGTGATAGGTTTTATCTAGTCTTTCATTTTAACTACAATCTGACTCCGTTAGAACGCCGTAGTCAGTATCTATGCTCCCTAAACCGCGGGTTACTGCGATTTACAGTATTCATATAAATGGAGTTTTTTTATTATTATTATTATAATTAACGTCGCACTAGAAGCAACACGAGGGCTATTGGCGACGGACCTCGTAATTTTAAACCACGGCAAGTGACGAGGACGACATTTTGGGCCCCGACAGATTTAACGTGTATCAGTCCCGGCTACATGGCGGGCCAAGGATCCAACCCGCGACTGAACGAAAACCGCCAACCACGAATCCGAAACCTTGACCACTAGGCTAGCGCGTCCACTTCATATCAATGGAGCGAACTAACTTTAACATCGATATAAAATTTCTGCGTTTCAAGCATTTGCGTTAAATTGTAAAGTAACTAGCTAATTCGAGAAAATAAATTTATAGTAACATGTATGCCATTTTTACAATATGTAGGTCAATTATTTGTCAATCAATGTTTAACGCGCTCATGCCGGCACGTATCACAGATAGCTTGCATTTGAATGCTGCATCAAGCGGTGCGTTTAAAAACAAAAATTCCCATAGTTGAAAATTAATATAACGGAAATTTAACGATATTAATCTCTCAAAAATATGAATATAACTTAAAAATAACAAATTTGATAATATAAACGTATTATAAGTTTCTTCTTGATCACTTGCAGAGTAAATCATAATTTCCGAACCATAACTCAAGAGATCCGTGTCGCTCAAAATACTAGTAGATATACATTCGCTAAACATTAATAACTCTTATAAATTTGACCAAAGTTTGAACGTACTGCTAATCACACTGACCGTGAGGTCTTGAAAAATAATCTCTAACAAAAATAAATAAATAAAACTGGAACTTTTCATTTACCAAGAAATGGTAATTCATACATATAAAATAAAGGGGGGGGGGCGCATGTAATATATCTGCTCTCAACAGGAAGCCGTTATGTCATCTGAACAAAAGATTCATCTCATAAAAAGAAAACAAGAATTCTGACGCCATATCTAAGGAACCATAGTAAAACCGCGTGTAATGGTGATGGTGAAGTTTAATGGCGCAGGTGCCAAATATGGTCATGCTGCGCCAACGAGGTGTAACTGTGATCTTGACATTTGAATGAGAGAGTGATAGTATTTATAATGGCGCGAAAGCTAGATGTGGCCAAGCTGTGCCAAAGTGAGTGAGTGTAAGTAAAGCTAGTCAAATGTAAAGCTGTGATCGTTAAAAGTAAATAAATAAGACCGAAAAAGAAGTTCATTTTGTAGTTTCCTCTATGTGTCATTATGTCGAAAAGCCAGATAGAAAAGAGTCGATAACTCAGACTAAGATATAAAATATGAGATATTGCAAATAATCATGAGTTTTATGACAGCTGACGATGAAAATAAGTTAAGTCAAGATTAGGGGAGTACCTGTTTCCCTTAATCATAACTAGTACTTTCTGTTCAACTCAAGCAGAATAACTCTCGTTGTTTCTCTCAAGACGAGAGTTGCAAATACGTTTGATGAATTAATAGAACAATCAAATATTTAGATATCTCACAGGGTTGTGATACCATACATTTTCGTAAAAATTTAAAAATAAACTGAATCAAGGATTGTTATTAAAAAAGTTTTCGATTCATTATTGAGGAATACTGTCCCTAAAAAAAAAGTTATATCTTCTGTTATGAAAAGTTCAGCAAAATACCTCATTTATTAAAACTGCCTCTTTCACTATTTGAATATTATCCGAACATAACTTCTAAATCATACATTAACAATCTTTTTGGTCAACAGTCCCTTCACAAAAAAAAAAAAAAAAAAAAAAAAAAAATTACTCATCCCTTTAAAATAAAACTCCCTTCTTTAAATCAATAATACAACCCATAGTTTTCCAACTGTTTGGGGGCCATAAGACCACTTTTTCAAACAGCAGTTCACTTTGCCTCTCGTTGGAGAATATTCTTTATAGGAATACAAGAACAATACTAGCCAAAAAGATATTGGTGTGAATGTTTGAAAATTGAGATTTATGGTGCAAGAGCCAAATATGGCAATGCTAGGCCAAAAAATATCTGTAATCTAGACAATAGAAAAATGGAATGAGTGAGTGAATGTTATAGGCGCAAGAGCCAGATGTGGCAATGCTACGCCAAACAAGCCTATGTGGTCTAGACGTGAAAAAATTGATTAACAAGAAGTAGGGTCGAAAATAGAGAAGGTGAGTGAGTGACGTTAAGTTTAATGGCTCAAGAGCCAAAGCATGCTATGCTGCGCCAAACATTTGTTAAAAGAAAATAGAGAAGGGTTGTTAGGATAACCCGGGGGTGATAGAAAAATGTGTTAACAAGAAGTCAAAAAAAAGGGGGAGGAGGGTTGCTACGATATTTCGAAGGTGCATCACCTAAGACAGTATAATCCCATTAATTTGATCATATAGTAACGACGCACTAAGAAGTAACACGAGGGCTATTGGCGACGGACCTCGTAATTTTGAGCCTCGGTTAAGTAACGAGGACAACACCTGAGCTGATACCCTCTTTCCATACTTCCACACCACACTAACAGGACTTTGAACCTCAACAGATTTAACGAGCATCAGCTATGCTACACGGCGTAAACCCCGTTGGAAAGAAAAAGACCATTAAGTTACATCTGGATCATGATGCACGTATTTACCTAAAAAAGGTAAGTTATCGAGGGAAAAAAAGATATATTGTAAACGAAGTAATTCAAACTAATCTTGCTTTCAAGATATTTGGAACCATTTGTTAAAACCTGCGTTCGATACTTTTCTATGCGCTAAAATTGCCCAGGAGGGGGGGGAGTAGGTCCACATTTCTCTCTTACATCTATCTCTTAACGTTTATTGATTCAATCCCGTTATAGCACGGTGGCTCTAAATGGGGTTTGTATTATTTATATTAATCATTAACTCTCATTTAAAAATTTTGAGAGCATTTGAAGATCATTTTTCCCTTGTTAACAAACCATTTTTCAGAATTTTAAAAAATAAAAATTTTGGAATCCTCAACAAGGAAAACTTTTTTTTCTCTTTTAACTATACGCTTTTTGAAGGGTAAAGTACATATTTCACAATACTATATATTTAATGTTAAGTTTCATTTCAAAAACATTTTGAAAAAAAAATATATTTTTCAGGCCTTTTCAGCATTTGTATCGATTCATTGCTACCCAGGTCTTGATGTTGATAAACAAGATTTAAAAAATTAAACAGCCGAGAACCTTATTTAAGAAATTACGTTTCGACATTTTCAGAATTGCTTCCCTCAAAATTTTGCAGTGAAACAAATACTTGTATATTATTTTACACATATCTCATTCATTTTAAGCAACTGCACTCACAAACACAAAATTTGTGACAGTTGATTCACGACGCTCTGGAATGCAGAGCTATAAGTGACTAGTGTCGTAAATTTGAGTTCCAATAAAATTATTTACAATTTTTTTAAAAAAAGTGTACTGTAAATCTAATTAAATCATTATTATTGACCACTTACATTACTCGTCAGGACAATGAATGGGCGAGGGAACACTAACGAGATTACACGATTGTGCGAAAAATATTTCAATTCAAATATGTAGTCTTCAGGACATACAGACTCCGTCTATAATCTGGCGTTTTAACATAAATTGAGAAGCTTATAGACGATAGTTTAGACCTACTTCAGTGACAATCAAAAACAGTACATTATTTGTAGTTTAAGTGAGTGAATGTAAAGTTTATTGGCGCAAGAGCCAGATATGGCTATGCTGCGCCAAACAAGATTAAACCGTGGTCTAGACGTGAAGTTGAAAAAAAGGTAAGAGGTGGTTGACAAGAAGGAGGGTCGAAAATAGAGAAGGATGGCTAGGGTATCCCAGGAGTGCGTCACCCGTGTTTACCAAAGACAGTAAACCCCAAGGGAAATAAAAGGATCATTAGGGTGCCTCAGGATCATGATGCATATTTGTAGTTTAAGCTATTTCGTTTATTATAACATCGTATTTGAGTGCTCTGTATTAAAATGTAGTTTAAGTCCATTGAATACATTAGTGATTTTTCTGGGATCCTGTAGTGCTTTGTTCTCATATATCCCGTGGGAGCGGCGTGTAAGATAGGATCAGGTGTAATCCTTGTCACTTGACCGAGGTTCAAAATTACGAGGTCCGTCGCCAATAGCCCTCGTACTGCTTTTAGTTCTACGTTAATAAAACTAAGCTGTTTTCATATATGCTGAGAAAATATTGTAATTTCCAAGATAAAATAATGAGTAAATTGTAGGTTTTTCCCCCTCGGGTTTAATACATTCTGTATATGTTAGTTTTTTTTTTTTTTTTCTTTTCAGTTTTGTTAATAATAGCTCCTATATTTTGGATTATATACGAATATTTCCATTTATATCAAAAATGTCTATTTTTTCCCACTTGGGATGTTAATAATTCAAAAAAATGAATCATAGTACCTTTAAGATATTAATAATTTCCTTATTAATATATAGAAGTGCGAGTGTGTGTGATGTATAATACTGTAACAGAAAATATTTTCATAGAGTAGATGGCGCAAGCGTTCACGAATTACGGTCAAATGTGTAAAATTCCTTTCTTTGTACCCTCTATTGCTTCGAAAGTATAACGATTATGTGGAAGACACATACCTCTCGAAAATCCAACACCGCGTCAATGGGAGGACATGGAGCCTCCACAGATTTAACATGCGGCAACCAGTTTTTTTTTTTAGTTTAGTTTTCATTAACGTCGCACTAGAAGCAAAACGAGGGCTATTGGCGAAGGACCTCATAATTTTGAACCTCGGTCAAGTGACGAGGACGACACCTGAGCTGGTGCCCCTCTCCCAACTTTCACACCACGCCACCGAGAAGACTTTGGGCTCCGGCAGATTGAACGTGCATCAGCCCCAGCTACACGACTGATCTTTGGCGGCCAAGGATCGAACCCGCGACTGAACGAAAACCGCCGGCCACGAATCCGAAACTATGACCACTAGGCTAAAGCGGCCACACGACTCGACGA
Organism: Nephila pilipes; assembly: GCA_019974015.1. NCBI lineage: Eukaryota > Metazoa > Arthropoda > Arachnida > Araneae > Nephilidae > Nephila > Nephila pilipes. Next base: position 214,946 of record BMAW01048311.1, read on the forward strand.
CAACAACGCCAGCAATGAGCCCGCCACAGCTAACTGTTCAGAAAACATGCTATTGCTACAACTGATTGAAAATATCACATCTAGATAATATTTTATATTCATTGAATATTCTTCTGTTCGAAAAATTGATAGTGCGATGACCCCTTCCAAAAAAAGGATATGTTACTCGAATAACTTTCTTTTTTAAAAATTACTGAGACCATTTTTAAGTATTTGTAAGAATGACATTATCAATTAAATGCCTTTTTTTATTAGGTAATTAGTTCAAAGTCAAATATAAGGCACTGCATTTAAAACCACTACACATCAAAACTAAAATGTCTGTTTGAATTTCTTTGAACACAATATGAATGATATTGAAACTGTTATTTTTAACTATACATTAATTATTTAGAGTATAAATTCATCTCAGAAGAGAAAAATACACTATGAGTTTATAAATCTGGAGACTAATTGAAATTCGAATCTGTTGCGAATACTAATTCACCCTTAACGAGATAACTCAATTTATATCCATTTGAAAAAAATAATTTCATTAAGCCTAGAATCTGATTCATTGCAATTTATCTACCAATTTTTAAGCACTATATAACATTTTTAAAATTTTAATTTTTCTTTACATATCTGATTTTTGCTCTACAAAAACTTTGTATTCCCATTAGAAATAAATAAAATTGCAAAATAATTTCCCAACAGTTGATTCGAAAGGGGAAAAAATTAAAATATGTTTTGTCTCTATTGCAAATATTGGAATCATAACACCACTTCATTTTTATAGAATTAGTCACATATGAACCGTTCTCCCAAATTTAGTTTTTATTAACGTCGCATTAGAAGCAACACGAGGGCTATTGGCGACGGACCTCGTAATTCTGAACCACGGTTAAGTGACGAGGACGACACCTGAGCTGGCACCCCCTCCCTCTCCTAACATCCCACACCACGCCAACCGTTCCCCAAGGTTAACACAAAATACACAATTTTTAAGGAGAAAATTTTGTGCGCGAGAAAAAATTCAATCGTTACTTCTCTTTTCGTGCATTGCGAAATAACAAACGTTGCTTAATGAAGCTTTCCACAAAATACGAGTACTTTTAAATATATATTGTCAACAGCAACCGAGTTATTAAATCATTTTCAGAAGAATTTTCACTTTCCGATTAGGTAATTAGTGTAATACGAATAATATCAAGTTGCAACATTATTTTGATCTAACTTCGTTATTCGATACAAAGCCGTAAATGAGTGATATTATTCATATGGCATTCCTATTCCTATCACTCATTTATGGCATCATCCAACATTCCTCTATTTTCATGATCTTAGCTGATAACGAAAATTTATAACAATATAGTAAAAAATAAGATTTTGTAACAGTTCTTCGAGACATATGATTTTTATAAGCTCAAATACAACTATTTGAGATGCATGTATACAGTCGAACCTCTCTATTTTTAATTCCCCCCCCCTTCAAGAACCTTGAATTTTCACTATAAAAACATTTCTGAGTATCCAACAATTTTCACACACACAAAAATTATGTTAACTATCGCATAAAATGTTCCCATGTATTTCGCTAATTTGTGAAATAAATTTTTCTTTTTCTAAATTTAAACCTTTCTCACATCAAAAGGAAATCCACAGAACAATGGATACTAGTCAGCAATTTTTGAGCGTTTATTAATTGGAAACAACCCGAATGCTTTGGCAATACGTGGGATGGTGGAATTTAAAGGCGCAAGACTCGGACATGGCTATGCTACGCCAAACAAGGGTATAACTGTGATTTAGATATTTCAAAAAAAATGGAAGAGAAAAATTGGTTGACAAGATGAAGGGTCGAAAATAGAGATAACGTTCGATAGTGTCGGGGAGGGTATCACCAGTGTTTACCAAAGACAATAAACTCCATGAGAAAAGAATGATCACTACGGGCAGTGTCACGATTCTCGTACCTACACGATTGGTTTTATTAACGTCGCACTAGAAGCAACACAAGGACTATTGGAGACGAACTCGTATTTTGAACCTCGGTCATGTGACGAGAACAAAACTCGAGCTGGCATTATTTTCTTCATGCCACGAAATTGTATGAAAATGAAGAGATTATGAATAATTAATAAAACACTTTGTTATTTAACTTTGAAATAAATGGCATGTTTTAGTATGTATAACATGTATTCTAACTTCCATAAAAATTTCATAATTCTATCTCGCGCTGTTTCTGAGAGAAAGGTACATAACGTTGGTGAATGCGAGAGATAAGACTTTCCTAGTTCCCTTCATTGCGTAGGAGCCAGATGTGGCAATGCTGCGCCAAACTAGATAAAACCGATACACAGATGCTGGTGCAGAAAAAATGGGATAAAGGATTTTACAGAAAAGTTTGATAAGGAGGGTCGAAAATAGAGAAGGATCACTAAGGTATCCGAGGGAGCGTCACCCGTATTTGACAAAGGCAGTAAACCCCTAGGGATGGAAAAATATCAAGTCATGACCTCGGGAGTCTTGATACCTGCATGTTATCAACTTTTGTTCTGCTAACCGTTTTCTTAATTTAGGCCCTAAACAGAAGTGAACAGGAAATTCAGCCTAATAAAAGTAGAGATTCAAATGAAAAATGTCAAAAAAATATAAAATCAAAAATTTTGAAATATCGCGAAATTCGAATTATTAGAATCTTTCAAAGTGATGGAGCAGAACGAAAAACTATTGAAATTCTTAAAATTTCATGTGACATATGAGGGGCAGTATTGAAATGGGTAAAACTGAACATAACAGGCTACGATACTGGCGAGTTTGATAATTACCAACATATTTGTAAATTTAATTTCTTAAAAGTTTTAATTCTTTGAGTATAATCACATTTATTTTAAAAATCACTTCCAAGATTTTTTCATACGTATTTCTGTAAGTTGAACTCTTTCCCAAGAATGCAAGTTCGATACATCAATACTGAACTTAATAAATTAATATGCAGATTCCCCCACAATTTATTCCAGGTCCTCTGTGCTCTTAAAATTCCTTTCATATAAAAGATAACTTCCTCTTTCGTTAACATGTAGATTGATTGATGGGTTAATGTATTGTGTGTTTACGCTCAACCAAATTAAATGTTTTTTTTTTTAATATATATATAAAATGATCATCGATTTGACTAAAATTTCATTTATGGAAAAACCGTTTTAATAACTTTTAAATGTAATACGCATTAACATTCTCGTCTTGCAACTAGACTTTTTTAAAAGTGAAGCATATGTTTCGTGAACGTGAAAGGAAATTATATATAAATTTTCCAGGTGACTCGGAGGTACTATTTTTGTAAAAAAAAAAACGTTTTCTAATGAAATTAGTATGTGAACCATCTTTAATTCTAATTCCAGTCCAATATAAAATCTAACTAATCAATAAACGTGATAAAATTTTGAGAGACCGTTCAACTTGCAGCGACTCTCAACAATGCCAGAAATTTAAAATATTAACCAGCCCGAATAGTGCGTCCTCTATGGCCTAGTTGGTTAAGGCATGACAGAAAGTGACTGATCAACTTTCTTCGGACCCACTCATCCAGGGTTCGAAACACTGTCGCATCAAGATCATCAACTTTCAACACCTCAGTGGGGTAGAATAACACCCCCCATGCTACGCCTTAGTGGTAACTGAGGACTGGGAACAGTAGAAGCAGCACAACCTTATCACTAATGATTACATATGCCCCTAACGCAAAAACACTTGCCTGCGTATGCAAGACAAACGCACACAAATCGCTAATATTATTCCGACTCTTGCGCATGTGCCGACGAGATCTGCCTCTCAACTCGAGACAGCCGATGACTAAAATGGAAACTATCCCGCCCAAAACGCAATTCAACAGAGAGATGACAAACCAATGTTCTTCGCATCATCACGATGATACCGCAGGGAAAATATGCAACGCCAGAAATTAAAAAATGTCTTTGATCAGATGTCTTTTCAGCCATTGGTGAAAGCATCAACATTCCTCTGACCCACTGGTCCAGCGTTCGAAACAGCAGCAACACTCGTGGCAAAGAAACACATTCCCCCGTCTAATGCCGAAATGTTAACATAATTTAATTATGTTTTTAATATTAATGTGAGCATTCCAGCACAATTGTATGACCACTTGTATTCATCATGACCGATTCTACGTAGTTGAAAGTTTTGCATAAAATTTTGATAAATTGTCCGTTACAAATTCTAAATATTAAAAGTTATCGTAGAACTTTTGATAAGTCATTTTTAATGCACTCCATGGAAATTGTAATTGAACAGTTACTCACATTAGCATTAATTTATTTATATTACAAATTGGTTTTGAAGCATAAATAGTTTAAAAATAGAGAAAGCATAAATGAAATGAAAGCTCATCTTTTACATCTGATTTCAGGATTATGATTGTTTTTCCAGTAAAATGCGATTTTCTCTAGAGTTTTAAATATGTTATTAATGGTTGCAATTACATGCGCTTCTGTTAGGGAGAGTACAGGGATATCGGAAACTTAATAAATCCAAACTGTCATTCTATGTAATAGCATTTATAATAGAAGCATTAGACACGTTTCAGGAATAAAAGTTATAGAAATGAGTTTACGTCGTATGTTAAATCCACAGATGAAAAATAAATTACATTAGCATTTTTTTAAAAAAAAAAGACTAATCGATTTAATACAGGTTGAACTCTCTTTGAACACAATAAAGGTGGGGGAGTAGCTCGGAAATAAGCATAATTTAATTGCAGACTACAACCTGTTAACTTATTACGAATGTTCTATAATCACAAAAAGCCTTCCTTATTAATGTTTACTGATGAAATTTTTTACAAAGCTTGTCATAACTGTAGTTCCAAAAAAACATCAAGCTTTATTTCAAATATAATACTCCTAGTACAGATAATCAAAATAAGGTAGTTTCCCAAGATATTTCAGCAGCAATTCGCAACACCTAAAATGTAGCATTTATTCCGCGATTGCTTGTGTGCTTAAGTTGGAATCACTGTATTTGAAAGTTGGCAGCTCTTTTTTTTTCACTCAAATGTGTTTTTTCAAATTAATGACGCAAACTAAAAAAAATTTCTTTCATTGTGCTATTTGCAACCACGTTTTCAAAACCTACAAGGATAAAACAAACGAATATTCACAACAGGCGCCATCTGGTGAGGATCACATAGGTTTAAAGCCAATTTTTATATTATAATAAGTTTCCAGTTACAAGTTTTGGCAGCACAAAGAGAGATAAATATATCCGAGATGTAAATTTATTTGGTATTGCAGAGGTGTGTGATTTTTCATTTGGTTGACAATCTAAAATGAAATAATGCATGTTTACAAATTTTATGCATTTCCTTATTTGCACTTTGAATGTTTTTCCCAATAGAAATTTTAAAAGTAAAAATATTTGAAGACCATTGAAATTATTATGGTCTGCAATTTATATTTCAATGACATCAAATGGATGTTGATGTTACTATTTTAGTTCTCTTAATATTTTATATCAAATACTTAAAAAGAAAATTTCTTCTGTTAAAAATATTCAAAATCAAAAACATTGCTCAAAATTTAAAAAACCTTTTCATTTACTTTATTATGTTGATTAAATTAATTTTTAAAATTAATCTGTTTAACATGTCAGGCTACAATATTTGGGTATCCTTGACAGCATTATGACAACAATTCTATGTTAATTATATATTTTTAAATTACAACTGCTAATTAAGTGAATGTACTATGTATAATATTAATATCCATCATGCATTTGATTTCCAACACTAATTATATCATTCGTTTTTGTACACAACTTTAAATGTTTTTCTACGAAATCAATTGTATCAAAGCCCAAATACCCAAAATAAAATTTGCAATGAATAATACGTTGTTTCTGTATTATAATATTTCATCAACTGACATCGATATAAAATTGCACAATTCATTGGTAACAACTTTGTATGTAATGCTGTTTTACATTTAAGGACCTGTCTTTGTGTGTAAATGTTTATTTTAAATAATTAATTGGTGAAATGCTTAACATACAAAAGTAAGCCATACTATGGTTTTACAAAGTAGCGACAACACAGAAATTTTTTGGTGAAGGAATATGTGAAGTATTTGTCTACTAATGCAGTGCATTGAACAATTTGTTCACCATTTTATGAATATTTTCCGTATAAAAAAGGCTGGATGCTAATACTGATAAAATATTGAAAGATTTTATCAGTATAAATCTCGATTATCTTCTCACTTGAAAATTAACACAATCGTGTGCTCTTCTGGCCCTTTTTTGTTCAAATCCTGACGAGTTTCTGTGTCGAAACACTAGTCGTGTAACAGTGGTTTTCAAAGGTGAACGAGCTAAGACAAAAGCAAAGATTGTGAGGTTGATGGCCACGGTCATTCGGGATGCTCAAGATATCATATATACTGATTACTTGGGAAAAGTGCGAAATTATGCTTAAAAAAATCCACCTAAAATATTTTTTCCTATCGTCCTGAACAGACTTATTGAACAAAACCCGTATGGAAGAGTATTGTTTAAAAATAAGAATTAAATCTGCAGTGAAATGTTAGCTAGAGTTTTCAAAATGAATTTATAAGTCAAGAAAGGTTTTATTCCCTTCATGATGAGATATTAAATAAATGTACAAAGAAATAAATTCATATTAGAACTTACATTAATGACCCCTGTTTTTAACTCCTTTTCATAACTGGAATAATTACACTAGAAAGAATCGAAAATTTCAACTTTTAATAATTTGATATAATTCTTAGAGGAAAATATATTTATAAATAACTTTTAATAAACTTCAATTAATATGAACATTTTATAATGAATCTAAATATTAAGATTTGTTCTTGCTTTTAACCACAGACTCGTCATAATTTATTTTAAAACTTAATTGTTCTATTTTATAAAATTGTATGCACCACATCCATTAATTAAAATTAATAGGGGTTTGGCTAATTGAATACAGTATTCCAAAACATTGTTTGCAAACATCTTTCAACAAAAATTATACTTAAATAATCTAAAATGAAACTTTCCAGCATGAATAAAATGTTTGTTTATATATGATGAAAACATACGAAAGAGGAAATAAATGTTCCAACTGAAATTTGTGTTTTGACAAATACAGTAATAATCTTAAGTTACTATTGCAACTATCAGGTGCAAGAATTCTATTTGAGAATGAAATATGGTTCAAATGGTCTGTTCTTAGAATTACTTTTACATACTATTATCTTAATTTTCATTAATGTAAATATTATGAATTTTATAAATATGGAGCCATAATGGAAATATATAGAATGTATTAAATGTGATAAAATAATTTCATTTCCAATACAATATTTCAGACCAGAATTAATCCAATGCTGTATTAAAGGTTGTTGTAAAAAGGTTTGAAAGTATACTAATTTATTGTTCAGCCACAGCAAATAATAAATACAAACTCAAAAAAAAAAAAAAAATTAAACTTGCAGTATACCCTACTTGGAAATAATTCTTATGCTTTAAACATTAAATGCAATATTCTCAAAATTTAAAAGGACACTTTTTATGTTGCAAGAGTAGATTTTTCTCCTTATACTTTGTTTACTAATAATGCACTATATTAAATTTTCAAAGTTTTGTTCCAAGGACAAATGTATTCCACAAATGGGGAAAGATAACCATACAAAATATTTCTTGCAATATTGTCGACTTTTATTTGAATACAAGTTTTGTCAGAAAATCGTACAAGTTGGCAGTTCATTGCATCTAATTTCTACATTCTTGAACTTGTATTTTTTCAAAAATTATTTTCTCAAAATTGTGTACATGTAAAAATATAAGATTTTAACAATAATATTCATTTTGTTGTATTTTTTGATTTTTAAAATCCAGAACTTTTCACTTTTCTACAGATAAAAGGTATTGTTTTACATGTGAATTCTTTGGGGATCTATTATGTGAAAACAGTTTTGTGTGCACTTTTTACACATTAGTAATAGTGTATTCCAAAACCATTGATTTCCCTCTTAACTCAATTGACAGATTACACTAGACCTACCTACATTTAACAAAAATTTGATTTGTAAATAACCTTATCAAAAAATACTATGCTCGCATCATATCTGCATAATAAATAATTAAATATATTGTGATCCAAAATTATTACTAAGACTATGAGATAGAATCTGGTAACTTAACAAGTTTAAAACTATTTACTGAAAAAAAACTTTTCATTTCTTACTACTGAAATAACTTATCTTTACATCAATATTTAATGCAATTATTTTTGAAATTGTCTCTTCAGCAATATAAAAAATACCTCAAAAATTAAAAAGTCCATTTGTAATGATTCAATCAAAATAAAAAAATTTAAGAAATTATTTGAAATATTTTCATTTCACATATTCCTTTCAAAAAATTTTATATACATAAGAAAAGCGTTTCAGAATAGTATCTTAATGCAAGTAGAAGCTTAGTCCCCAAGCTCATTTTTGTTTCACTGTTTTAAATTATGCTGACTTCCTCATACATAACTAATTAACTAAATAAAATTTACATCAAAATGTACAAGACTATTAATTACACTACAAATCTTTTACTTTTCTGATGCTATTTTTTATAATTTCTTTTTGCATTACAAAACACGATAACATTTTTAAAAACTATTTTAAATTAAAAATCAAGTCCTTGATCTTAACTTGAAAGATATCAAAAATTCAAGCATATAAAAACTGGTCATTTTAAATATTATACTATTAATTATATTAACTCCAAAACACATCTGAAAAAGGATAAGGGATTTAATACAAAACATTTCAGATCATGAAACCTCCATATTCCTAAATTAATGCCTTGTCAATTTGTTAACACTGTTAACAAAAGGATGCTCAATTATTTTATCAATATTTTTAATTTTGATGCATTCAACTTTGATCAAAAAAATTTAAAATGCCACAAAATGTTCAAATTACTATAATGCTGTGTGTTCAAAATGTACTATAATGCTGAAATTTATTATCACTTAACTAATAATTGAAAAATATGTATGGTTTAGGGATGTTCTTGAGTGATAGGAACAGAGATAATAGAATGAGTATGTATTT